>JARWMV010000076.1:0-74925 GCA_030998015.1 Ceratorhiza oryzae-sativae | reverse complement strand
GTACTCATTGTCATCGGCCATATGCGCGACTGGGTCGGCAAACGCTTCTTCAAGGACAGCTACAAACACTTGATGCCTCATGATGTGAGTTCCCTCGGGTAGCAAGGAACCTTTTTTTCGCTGACCGATCATGTTCCTAGGGTTATGCTGCGCTCAATTCCGATTTCGATTCTTTTTATACCCGCCGCCTCAAGACCCGACTGGACGACTGCTTTTCACGCCCTGTCACGGGTGTTCCCGGGCGAACCATTGTGCTCCTCGACAGGACGACAGATGACTATAACCAGACGTTCAAGTTTACTGGCACCCATACCCGTGCGCTCAACGTCAGCTCGTACAACTATCTCGGTTTCGCCCAGGCGCGCGGCGGGTGTGCTGATGCGGTCGAGGATGGTATTCGCCGCTACGGAATCAACACTGGTGCTACCCGCCTCGAGGGTGGCTCGACCGATTTGCATGTCCAGGCCGAGGCCCTCGTCGCCAGATTTATCGGTATGGAGGACGCGCTCATCACGTCGATGGGTTTCGGGACAAACTCGACCACGATACCCGCACTGGTTGGCAAGGGCTGCTTGGTCATCTCGGACGAATTCAACCATGCGTCGATCCGGTTTGGTGTGCGGCTGAGCGGGGCGAGTGTTCGCATGTTCAAGCACAACGACGTCCATGATCTCGAGGCGTTGCTGCGCGAGGTTATCAGCCAGGGACAGCCGAGGACGCACCGGCCATGGAAGAAGATCTTGGTCATCGTCGAGGGTTTGTACAGCATGGAAGGTTCTATGGTTAATCTGCCGGATATTATGGAACTCAAGAAACGATACAAGGTAAGCCGCTGATGTCATTTCATTTGGCTTGTGCTCATTATCTGTAGTTTTATCTCTATGTTGACGAGGCGCACTCGATTGGAGCTCTTGGTCCCCATGGCCGTGGCGTGGCCGACTACTTTGGGGTCAACCCTCGGGACATTGACATCTTGATGGGCACGTTTACCAAGTCGTTTGGTGCGTCGGGCGGATACATTTCGGGTTCCAAGGACATTATCAATCGGCTCCGGCTGCGATCGCATGCGGGTACTTATTGCGAGTCGATCACCCCGGCTGTCCTCACGCAGATTATTGCAAGCATGGGTAGCATCATGGGCATTTCACCGCCGTTGCCTGTTGCGTCGTCTTCGTCCTCGACCGTCACTCCGGCTGAAATGATTGCACACCCCGGACCGGCTCCGGCCGATGCGCTCCCATCATGGATGAACTTGCCGCCCGTGCTGAGGGACGGGAGCGAGGGCTTGACCCGGCTGCGCAGGCTTGCGTTCAATTCACGGTACCTCGCCCGTGGTCTGCGGAAACTCGGGTTTATCGTGTATGGTCACAACGACTCGCCGATCGTGCCGCTCTTGATTTTCAACCCGGGCAAGATGCATCTATTTTCGCACATGATGTTGCGACGGGAAACACCGATTGTAGTAGTCGTGGTCGCGTACCCGGCCACCCCGCTGGTGGCGAGTCGTGTACGGTTCTGTATGAGCGCGGCGCACACGAAGCAAGACATCGACGAGCTTCTGCGGGCGTGCGACGAGATTGGTGATGCGTTGGACTTGAAGCATGGCAAGGGCGAGCATTGGAATGTGGAGGACGTGATTGCGCGCGCAGAAGAGATTGTGCACGAGTAGAGTTGCGATTGATTGATTTTTTTTTTCCCCTTTTCCTGTGGATATTATTTGTGGTTAATGTTTATAATTGAGTAATGATTACGTTCTTTTCCCTGATCACGTGTGCTGGAGTAGGGCGCGTCGCGTCTCTTTGAGGCTGATTCTACGCGCCATCTACGTGTGGACATGTCTGTGCCGCAGCTGCTGCTTGGGTCGCTGAACCCGTCGACGCGCCAGCAGGCGGAGAAGCAACTGGGCCAGGCCGCCGCCCAGCCCGGGTTCCTGCCCCATCTGCTCGGCATCGTGCTCGCCAAAGACCAGCCGCCCGAGGTCCGCATGGCCGCCGCCGTCTACTTCAAAAACGCAGCCAGGCGGCGATGGGCCGACGACGCCGACGACGGAACCATCCCCGACGCTGACAAGGCCGTCCTCAAAGAGCAGCTTGTCCCGGCCATGCTCGCGCTCAGCACCACCGGCGCAGACAATACCGAACGCAAGCTCCGTCCTCAGCTCGCCGACGCGCTTGCCGAGATTGCCAAGGAAGACTACCCGAGCCGGTGGCCGACGCTCATCACCCAGCTGACCTCGTCACTGAGCGAGCAAGACTTGCATGTCAATGTCGGCGTGCTCGAGGCCCTCCATGCCGTCTGCTCGCCGTGGAAGAGCCAGGTCCGGTCTGATGAGCTGTTTTCGACGATCATCAGTGTGGTTGAGGTGCTGGGACAGCCGCTGTTGCTCATGTTTAGGGTGAGTCCGCTTGGGCGTTGGATGGCTCGTCGCTTATCCTGGTGCAGCATGTCACTGGCACGCTGCTTTCCCCATCCGGAGCGAGTTTGCCAGAGCCCCAGCAAAAGGTCCTTGCGCAGACTCTGCATCTGTTGCTCTGTCTATACGCCGACTTGGTCGACCAAGATATTCCGGTAAGCATGGCCATTAGCCACGCGGAGACGAGGCTGACGCAGCCAAAGCCGGTCTTTGAGGACTCGGTTCCTGAATTTTTCGGCGACGCTTCGGGCAATCCTGGTGTATTTTTGCTCATCCTCGCTTGGTCCCCCGATGCTCTCAAGGGTGATGTAGGTGCGCTCTCGTGTCATTCGCGCTGATACTAATACGCTCGCCTAGAACGAAGACCCGGTCCCGACCCCAGTCCTCCAGTGTTACCAAGTCATATTCGAGATCGCCGAGCTATTCGTGCTCAAATACAATGAACTATTCGATGCGCGTATGCCGGCCTTTGTTCAGGCCGTGTGGGAACTGATTGGCAAGATGGATGGATCCGTGCGCGAGGATGGGGTGAGCATCTGTGCTTGCATCACTCTTCATGTCTAACCTGGTGATAGGCATTCGCACAATCCGTTCGCTTCCTCTCCGTTACTGTCAAATCGGGCCTTCATACCTCGTTGTTTTCCCAACCTGCCACGCTGGATGGCCTCTTTTCACGCATTATCCTACCCGCAATGGCTCTCCGCACACACGAAATCGAGCAATTCGAAGACGATCCGCTCGAGTATATCCGGCGTGACCTGTCTCTGTCGGGCTCATCGGCAGGAGGCGGAGGCATAAGCGGAAGCGAGATGGGTCGACGAGGAGCCGCGACCGAGCTGACGAGGGCACTGTTGGGCGTTGGCCTCGAGAACCAAGTGACCAAGATGGCACAGGACAGCGTCGGTCAGCTGATGGCCAGGTACAACGCGCGTGAAGGTGGAGACGACGCCTGGATGCACAAGGACACGGCCGTGTATCTCTTGAGCTCGGTGGCAGCACGAGGCTCCACGCTTCAGCACGGCGTGACCTCGACAAACATCTTGATCAATGTCGTGCAGTTCTTTTTGGATCATGTCGCCGGAGATTTGCAGGCCCCTCTCGGAACCGTGCATCCGATTTTGCAAGTCGATGCTATTCGATTCGTACACATGTTTAGGAATCAGGTGGGCTCCTTCAGACTAGTCGGGCCAACTGTTGCTAACATTCAGCTCAGTTTACGAAAGAACAGCTGTTACCTGTCCTTAGGCTGCTAGTCACCCACGTTCGATCCGACAACTATGTCTGCTCGGCATATGCGGCCATCGCAATCGAGAGGATATTGTTCATGAAGCAAGGGGGCAAACTCGTGTAGGCACTGGAGACAATGACGCCAGCATACGCTCACTGTCTTGCAGATTCGCCCAAGCGGATATTCACGACTTTGCGAACGATATCCTCGACGCGCTCTTTTCCAAGATCGAGAGCGGAGGCTCGCCTGAAAAGGTTGCCGAAAACGAACATCTCATGAAATGTAGGCACATTCATTCAGTTGTATTAGGATGTCCCTCACAGACGACACAGGTGTTATGCGCGTTATCATCACTGCACGACAAACACTCACACCTAATTTTGCCACAATACTCACCAAGCTGGTCAACATCCTGGGAGTCATCAGTACCAATCCCAGCAATCCCAACTTTAACCAGTATTGCTTTGAGAGCGTGTCTGCGCTCATGAGGTGAGCCAATAGAATCGGTGTTAAAGCAGGGGCTGACCCGGATTCAGGTTTGTATGTGCGAGCAATCCAGAGGTGGTATCTCAGTTTGAGCAGTCACTCTTTGGGCCATTTACCATTATCATTCAGCAAGATGTGGATCGTAAGCGTTGGGAATACCTTGCGAGTTCTCCGACTTACGTTTCTCCAGAATTCATCCCCTATGTGTTCCAAATTCTCGCTCAAATGCTTGAAATCCATAGGACGGGCGTTCCCGCAGCCTACACCTCGCTCCTTCCAATCATGTTCACGCCCGCGGTTTGGCAGCAGCGAGGAAACGTCCCAGCCCTTGTTCGACTTGTCAAGGCCTTCTTGACCAAAGACCCAAACAGTCTTGACGTCCGAACTGTCTTGGCCGTCGTCCAACAGCGCCTGATTCCGTCACGGGTAAACGACGTATTTGGTTTTGAGCTCTTGGAAGCCATCGTTGCGAACTTGGGCGCAGAACAGTTGACGCCGCTGTTTGGCGGGATCCTGGTTACTGTTATGAATCGGTACGTCAAACCGGACTCGGCGGATAGAACACCAGTTGACAGGACGGAGTAGACTTCAAGCCAACAAGACCCCCGCATTTTCATATGGCTTCATGCGCTTTGTTTGTGCCGCCATGGCGGTTCAGCGCGAAGGCCTAGGTCCTGATTTCGTCATTGGCGCTGTGGACACCATTCAACCTGGGTAAGCTGAATCTCGTTCAAGCGTGCGGTTTGGAAGGTACCAGCCGTTTCTGGCTTGGTGGTTAAGCTTGACCATATTATTACGGATGAGCCATGGCTACCGTTCATTTCATATCGATTCGGGCAAACCCAAAGCGCCGATGGATATATCAACTGTGCTGGGCTGAAAGGCGTTGTGCCTGACAAAAATATGTCCACGCGACGTACTCGGCTGGACTGGTTTCAACTGTTGGCACTTTACCGAAATGAACCCGACTAACACATCTGTTTCAGACTGTGGTCCCAAATCCTCACCCATGTCATACTTCCCGAAGTACCTCGCACGATTCCACGCGACAACAAGGTGATTTCTGTCGGGCTCACACGTATGCTTGTACACAGCCAACGAAGTGTTCAACCTCCTGCCGCCAGCGCATGGTATGTTCAACTTGTCCTTCTTAGCGATTCGAACGCAGCCGAGATTGATGTTTTCGTCCTTTTGCGTTCTGGTACCATGATGTACTGAATTCCTGTTCGATCTTTCCGACCCTGTTATTGCTGCTGCTGATGCGATATTCTTCCATCGCCGGGACCGATTACCTCTGCACGCGACCCTTGGCTTCGCGACGATATTCGCTAGGCCCCGCGTGTTGGAAGCCGTCATTGCCCTGTTTGGTGCACCCACGCTCACCAAGTCGAAAGAAGAAGTGCAGAGCAGCGACGACGCGGTGACTGCTATTGACCATGAAGAGCAAGGTGCCGGTTATCAAGCTGGCTTTTCTCGTCTGGCAGCATCCGAAGGGGATAAAGTGGACCTCGTCTCGTATGCGCCCAACCCTCAGGAGTATCTCGTGCGAGAACTGCAAGCCGCGCTTCAAAATCCATCCGTTCAAAGTTGTGTTTCTCAGGCGAACCCCACTGTTTTACAACAACTTCAGGCAGCCGGGTTGAAGATGTGATAGAACCAGTGAATTGTTTTGATTTGTGGGTCACGCATAAATATATAACCTTGGGGGTGTTCAGAATACTTGGTATAAAATTGTACGAATAACATCCAATAAGGACAGACATCATAAAAGCAAAAACGGGGGGCAAAGCCAACAATGTGCATCATAAAAACGAAAATGAACAAGAAGCGAGAGGTGTGCACAAGGACGAACAAACTATATACTACAGTACAAGAGGCCTATAAGGGGAAACGAACGCTCGACCAAGCGATAACGACAGTGTGAATAAGATAAAGCGGCGATATGTAGAGAAATGAGACTATCATGCACCGCTCAAACGACGAGACCCATCAGTTACAACTCGGTCTGTTTGGCGCAACGCCTCTGGAGCAGAGAGACGGGTGCCAGATGGGGAACGCATGTTGACCTTGCTTTGACGAGGAGTGGGAACAGGCATCGGCATCTTGGACCGCGCCGGCGTACGCAGACCTCCAGCTGAAGTGGTAGAAGAGACATTGGAAGTGGTGCGTGTGCGCAGGCTAGAAGGCGTGGGTGGAACCGCAGGCGGGGCTGGGTTCGAAGCGGAGCGCATCATCGTGCTGGACGGAATGCGCTTCAAGCCCGGGCTGGGCAGCGGACGCCGGCTTGTTGCGGTCGGGGGGAGGGGGAAGTCGAGCTTGCCAAATTCGTCAGCGCCCGATGCAGCACCCGGAAGCGACGAAGGGGTCAGCGGAAGACTTAGTGGGTGTGATGCTGGCGTGCGAGGGAGGGACTGCGAAGACACGCTGGTACTGTCCAGGTTCGAGTACGTGGAGCGCCTCGAGAGTGTGAGCGGCGTTTGGCGTGAAAGCTGCGATGGAGGGCGAGATTGAGCTTGCGCCTTGGCGAGAAGCACTGAAGACAGACGGCGACGGAGAGGAGACGGTGCATCTTCGTCCTCGCTGAGAATGACGTTAGACCTGGGTTGGTCAGGTTGATTATGTACTCACCTATCGCTCCATCCGAGACCAGTAGTCAAGCCAACACCATCTCGTAGGTTGCGCCCGTCGCGATGTCTGATTTTGCGCTTGCTCTCAGCCTTCCAAACCTTTTCTCCCTTGAGCCGGAGTGCTTCTCCCCGGGCCGAGAGACCAGAGCCGCTTGGGGCGGGTTGAGCGGGCTCCACCAGCTCGGTGATAATGGTCGAGCGCGGGGACAACAGTCCAGCACGCAGCATCATGTGACTGTTGTTCGCGTCAGCACGTGCCCAAAGATCAGACTACAGCCACTTACGGTAAAGGCGTAGACAAATCGAGATCACTATCCGAGTCTTCCGAATCGTACTGCTCGCCAAAGAAATACTCCGGGCCAGCGCCTTGCACATCGAACCCGGCCGAGCTTGCTGTCACCGCCGAAGAGGATCTGCGGCTCGAGGCAATTGACATTTCAGAACCACGACGAGAGGGACCGGCCAATCCAGGTGTGGGCCTAAACGAGCTAGGCGGAGCGGCAGCAGTGGTGCCGACCGTCCGGTGTGAGCCCGCAAGCGAGGAAGCGAGTGAATGCTGTGATCCCCGTCTGACCGGTCGAGGCGTGTTGCGAAGCAAGTAGGGAATGTCGGGAGAGGCAGGCCGGGAGGGATTTTGTGCCGCCTTGGGAGTTGGTGTCGGTGCAGATGATCGGCTGACATGTGCGACCCGGGGAGTAGCCTGTGACTCGAGCGATTGACGCATTGGCGGAACTTCCAACACATTGCTATCTTCGTTTGCCCGATAGATGTCTGCCGGACTGTCTTCCACTGCCACCCTGCTGTCCGTGCTGGACCGGTTGCTCTCCGCGTGCTCGGGTGCACTGTCCTTGGGGGGGACCGGGGGAGGAATATCGAGTGGAGCGAGATCTGAATGGACGCGTGGGCGTGCACCAGGGCGGATTCGCGTGGCTGGTACAGCGGACACTTCTGGTGAAGGGACTGGAAGCGTCGGCGTCTCCCGAAATTGCGCCAGGATGGACGGGACATCGGGGGAAGCAGGGCGTGACGGCAGGGGGGCAGGGGAAGGAAGCCGGATCGTGGCCTTGAGTTTGAGCTGGCGGGGCGGGGACATTGGGCTGCGTGACGGTTTTGGCAAGGGGGTTGTCTGGGTTGGAGGGGAGACTGGGGTAAGAAGCGAGGTAGTGCTGGCGGTCTCGAAAGTCTGAGCGCTGTGGATGCTGGCGGCTGTGCTGGATGCACTGGATAGTGAACCAAGTCGGCTAGATCGTGTTTCCAAAGTGGGTCGAATGGTTGACTCGGACGGCAGTGTGGACATGGACGTGGTCGAGGGGAGCGAGCTCATGGATGTCGAGGCCATGGACGAGCTCATGGAATCGGACGGGGTCAAGGTGAGACCTAGACCGAGTCCGTGGATGGGCTCGGAGATGGCTGGGGTATATGCGGCATGGGCGGAGCGGTGGTCGACGTTGCGACGCATGGGAACCGAGAGAGCAGGCGACGGTCGCTCGTCGACAAGGTATGCAAGCTCGCTTGCTTCTGTCTCGCTTTTGTGAGGGCGCAGTGGGGAGGAGACGCCACGGATGCCAGGGGAGACGGGGGCCGAGGCGGGCACAGAATAGCCGCTAATGCCGACGCGGCCATAGTCAGAGGGGAGACGGACACCGTCACTCTGGCGACTGATGCGGCGCAGGAGCTTCTCGGTGCGCTCGAGACGGCCGACCTGGGACTCGCCGCGGCTGAGCGAGCCGGCGAGCGAGATGGTCGGAGAGGTTGGGCCCGATGTGTCTCCCGCAGGGCTTGTCGAGCCAGTGACCAAGCTGATACGACTAAGCCGGCGCATGGATCGTTCGAGGGCGGCGATCTCCTTGGCCTTGTCGTCAGGGGTTTTGCTCTGGCGACGCGTTTCTCGCCGCTCGCGAGCCGAGACCGCACGCAGCACGAGCGGGTCCACGGCCGAGAACGGCGGCTCCTGGTCTGGGAGCGGGGGAAGCGGGCCTTGGGGGGGCGGGCCGGGCGCTGGCCCGCGGTTGGACTGGGAGCGGGGGGCAAGGTACGACGAGGGAGGGGCATGGGTCTCAGCGGAAACATGAGAGCTCGAGGGGGGCGCGTCTGCGTCAAAGTGCCCCGTCTGGCGGGCGGGGCTGCGCTGGGGCGGACGATCTCCAGGCGGGTGGAGCTCGAGGGCACCATGATCGCCGCGGGTGGCGACCGCACACGCTTGCCGATCGAGAGTGGCGCAACCGCAGGCGGGTCCGAGGGCGAGCGGGTCGGGCGCACAACGGGGTGGACGCGCTCGAGGTCGACCGAGTGGGTGCCGGGGGCAGAGGGGGCGGCGCGGTAGTACTCGACCTCCTTGGTCTGGAGCGGCGTCTGCTCTGGGACCGGCGTCATCGGGGGCGAGCTCAGGCTGCGCGGGACGGTGAGGGGCGGGAGGGGGAAGCCGAGGGGGAGGCCGAGTCGTCTGAGTGCGGCGGGGCTGGCGGTCGAGGGGGATCGTCGTGGGCGTGTTCTAGCGGGGCTGGCCACGGCCGTCGTCATCGTGAGCATCGTCAGGGGGGAAACACCGACTTACAGTCCTCGCGCGCGAATTAAAGTCCAAGCCTCAACACGCGCATTGTCCGCAGACGAGGGAAAAAACAAGAAATCGCTCAGAAATCGCCCGCTTCTGCAGCCCGCTGGCCGGGCCACCCCTAGTCCCTGACGCCCTGTGGCGGATCACGCAGGACCCTTTTCTTCATTATCCCCCGATTCGGCCTAGCACCCCGGCCCCGCCCATTTGTCCTCGTTGTCTGCACCGCGCCGGGCCACATGCCCACCGCCGCAGTTGACCTCCACGATTGGCCGGCCGTGCGTGTGCTCGCTTTTGTTGCTCGATTATATCCCTGGTTCTCCCGGTGCGCCGGAAGGGAGCTGTCAGATCTGTCTGCATTTGCTTTTCGATGCGCGAACCTTCCACACGCTCGCCCTTGCTTCGTCATTCTAGGCTTTCATATAGCATTGTATGGCAATGCGGCTCCTAGCCTAGGGAGCCTCTTTAGGCATATATGCGTTTGTGGCTCGCCGTCGTGCGCACACACCCCCCGTCATCGGGGGCATGGCGGCCACCCTCTGCTGTGCTCAAAATGACGACGAGCTCCCCTATCGCCATCCTGTCAGGTCCGCCCAGCCTGCAACCCCAGACTGTGATCGTCCGATGGGCCGAAACTCCGCCTCGACGCACCGCCATCAAATCCCCAGTCCTATCGTCGACGCAGCCCGGACTCGGCACACCCATCCGCTTATCACTTGCACAACCCGCCGACGTCGGTGACCGCATTTTTTCCCACACTCGGGTGGCCATATGCGACGCATTCTAGCACGCCTTGGATTCCAACCTGCGCGAGCACACCTCAGGCTCTAGCGCCTCTGATATACCCGGTCGTGCCCGATTTGCTCCAGACCGCTCAAGGGCGGGCTCGATGCCTGACGAGGCTTTGGACAGAGTAGGCGCCGTGCATGCCATGATCTATCACGATATGAAAATGACCAGTGGTCCAACATCAAGTGCCCAACATCACGAAGACGTGATCCACCATGCGGGCGAGTTGGCTTCCTCGGGTCCAGGGCCCCCCAGGCCGCACCTGCCAGTGCCTGCTGGCTGTAACAGCAGCCGAGCGAAAGTTGAATGGAACCCTGCCACTATACAGTATCCCATCCGGATTATACAAAAATTGTGTCTAGCTCGCCCTGCCCGCTGACAAGGTTCTGCTCAAGAACACAGGAAATTCCGGCTGAAATGTTGCCCCAGCTTGAGAAGTTGGAATCTCATTCTTACGTGGAGGGCACCCCTGTCACGTTTCGTACCGATCAAAGTTCGTTTGACTGAGAGCGCCACTATTCAGACCGAGTTTGCTCTTTTTTCCCCCACGAGATTGTTGGTAGCCTCGCCAGCTTGAGACCCAGAGCAGCTGGGTGCAACGCAAGAGGACGATGACCCAGTCCCATAGAGGGTCGTGTCCCTTCAGCTTCGGGAAACCCCCGTAAACTCGGGAATTTTCTGCTGTCTCAATACAGTGAGTGCCACCATACAGACATTGGAATCGAACAAGGAATTCTATCTGGTCCAGACTGACACTAATTTAATTTGGTGTTGTTCTTGGCTCTGATCGCCGTTGATTTCGTCGGGTGTCTCAAATGGGGTATGGTACACCCCAATCCAACATGCGCCATTTGCATACCGACCCAATGAGGTTAATCTGTCCTTGAGCCAACTATCGTACAAATGGCGTTGGCTTGCATAGCAGATATTCGTAGCACACGACTCGGTCCAGGCTATAGATGTGGTTGGATCGTTATTGTCGCAGAGCTAGCCTCACTGGGCGTTGCTCGGCCAGCACCGAGTCAGTCCCTTTAACCCGCGATACTGATTTTTTTCCAGCCCCTTGGCCTGTCAATTAAGCTCAAGGCGGGAGCATCATATTTCGACCAGCTTGATTCATCTACCAGGTGCATTGGTCAGCCCAAGAAGCCGATTTGGTGGCAAACAATGTCCGCCTTTGCAGGCGAAAAGAATTCTTTTGTGGCAATCCCCACGTGCTCGTTCAAATGTTGGAGACTCCGGTTTTTGAAACTCTCCGCAGCGCGTTCTTGCATAGTCGAACATCTTTACGAAGCGTTCTAACGCTAAGAAGCAGGAAGAGGTGGGAAGGCCTTGTGGATCGCTAGATAATGATCACCTGATAGAGCATGGTAAACATGTATGCGTGCCTGTGAGACGATCGGGATGTTCAGCGCAAACATCAATTGTGCATGTTTGTGGATTGTCGTATCTGGTACATCAGCGCTCAGGGAAGCACTTCCTACATGCTCATCCCTTCAATTATAGCATGCATCGTGCTTCGACGATCGAGCACGCGCGCGCTCGAAGCGGTCGGTGCGGTTAATTATATACATAAGGATTAGTCAGAGCTGGGGCTTAAAGCGTGGCCATGCGTTGGGGACCTTCTTCTCGAGGCGCAAATGATGTGCTTTTTTTTCGTGACGAATTTGGCCGGACAACGGGGGGAAGAAGCCGGGGGTGAGATCATACGTTGTCCGAGGCTGGTTCCCTAAGCAACACTCAAAGGGAAAGCCAGCTGCACACATCAAGGCTCGTGCTCCGTGTGACTCGCGGAGTATGAGACTGTGCGATGTGGATGATGTGCGACACGTTGCCCAAACACGGATCCCATAATCAAGTCAAGTCCTCAACTTACAAAGGTTCAGTTGTGGGGTCAACGCAATGTGGAAAGCATCGAGCTTCCACTGGATACAACTACCCGAGAAATTGAAAGAGCACGATAGTGATGTCAAGCCCAGGTGCCAATGGCTGTGATAGGCTTCAGGGTATGTCCCGAATCGGGACGAGTGTTGCGGTGCCTAAACGCAGTCTGTGGTCAAGACAACCGCATCGATCGGCATGGCTGTCCGGATAGGCCGACGTAAAGTTTATCAAACTCGAGTGCATATCACAGGCGTGTATCCAACACATCGTGCAAAGGTGATACGCCCATATAGAGGCGGCCGCTGGAAGTCCCATGCACATATTTCAAAGGGCACAAATCACGTTGGCAGGTAAAGATGCTGGATACAGAGGTTGTATTGAGAGTGTGTCTCACGGAAAGCCTGTGAATCAAGTGGTAGCCTGGCCTGCAGGAAGAGACCATGACAGACATCCTTCAATGGTAGAAAGGATGGCGATGCATACTTGGTCAGACCGTAGTCTCTATTTCGTTAATATCAAAAGGGGTGCGGTTTCATGATTCAGAATGAAGGGAATGCCTGACATTGAGCCTTGGGCCAACATGGAAGCCATGTGGGAAGGGGAAAAGCTGGGATGAATCGGGTATCCAACAAGCTGGATACTCCAATAGTATGGTCAGAAACGGCTCAGGAGAATTGCTTGGCACAGAAGTGAATATTTATCCAATAGCAATTTCAATGGAAGGGGACAGGGGTCCATGCTCGATAAGCCTGAGTGATTTGGGTGAATAGGAGTAGAAAGCGTGAGGTTCACCTCAGATAGGATCATTTTTGTAGATAATACAGAATAAAAAAGAGAATGAATATATTCTGGAGTTGAAAAGAAGCGTTGCCCTGAACCAGAGATGCCTTGCGTAGCCACCGGGCACGATGGAAAGCCACATTCGGTCACGTGAGGAATAGGCAAGACTTACGCGTCTGGCTCACGCGTTCATCAGCTTCGTCTTGCCGACTCGTCCCAGACGAATTGCGACCACTTCTTTGCGTATAATTCGAGGGAAAACCTGAAAAATCAACTATGGAGTGCTCTATTGCGCTTACTGGGGCAGACTATGTTCTTATCGCGAGCGATATGAGTGTAGCGCGGAGCATCGTTCGGATGAAGTCAAACGAGGACAAAATGAAGATCCTTGGGCCGAACCTTGTAATGGCTTATAGTGGGGAACCAGGTGAGCAAGGAGATCAGTGTTTATCTCGTCGTGCTGGATCGTACGAGGAGCCATGACCATTCGTACTCACCAGGGTCTATGCAGGTGATACGATCCAATTTGCAGAATACGTTGAACGAAACCTCCGCCTATATCAGATGCGTTATGTCCATCCCCTCCGCCCACCAAGCGCAGCGGCATGGATCCGACGCTCGCTGGCCGATTCGTTGCGCAGCCGCAGCCCTTACTCGGTCAGTATCTCAAGCGCCCAGCCCAAGGCAGACGCGAGTTGATGATTGACATATCTTCATCAAGGTGAACCTACTACTTGCTGGGATCGATCTTGCAGAGGCTCCAGCACACGCTCCGGATGGTCCCAAGGGCAAGCCCTCGTTGTACTGGATCGACTATTTGGGCACGTTAGCCGAGGTTCCTTTTGCCGCGCACGGTTATGGCAGCTATTTTGTGCTCAGTTTGCTCGATCGGTGCGGACCTTGCATTCTTGAGTCAATCGTTCTGACTATTTTCACAGGTATCACAACCCCAAGGCTGACTTGGGAGAGGGGCTGGAGACGCTTCGCCGTGGGATTGCCGAGATTCAGAAACGACTGATTGTCGGACTAGAGAATTGGTCGGTCAAGGTCATAACGCGAGAAGGGGTCAAGGAAGTCGACCTGGCAACTGGTGAGACGCGGGAGATATCGCGTACGTAGAGAAAGGTTTGAGTCGGGCCAAATTGTATTTGTGTGAATGGGATATTTTCATCAAATGTCACCGAGACGCGCTAGCGCTGGTGACAACAAATGAGCTTCTCAGCCGAATCCGGCGCAAACAAGGCTGTCTTGTCGGCTTCCTTGGGTGGGGCGGGCGGCGTGGATGCGATAAGAACAATGTAGTGTGGAATAGGGCCGGCGGATAGGAGGTGCTCCTGAGCCTTCTTTGCGAGGGTTTCAGCTGTGTGCGCCTGCCTGCCAGACTAGAACTCTTGGCTCCTCGACCACCGTCTGCGCAGGCCGCCACCACACTCGTTCAACATGCCGCCGCTGTCCCACTCGTCCACCGTGCCCGAGCCCATGTACCGCACGACCTCAACCGCGCCCCTCGTCGCCCCGCCCGTCCGACGCCCCACCGCGCCCCCGTCCGGCTGGTGGAGCAGCCTCTGGTGGCGCCTCCAAGGCGGCGGCAGGCCCGTCCCCGGCGTCTGGGACAGCTTTGTGGCCATCGCAACCTCGTCATGTGCGTCGTCAGCGCGCCGATTGACCATCACTCACATTGCTACAGGGCTCAATATTCTGTTGGTCAATGTACCGCTCGCCTGGACCGCTGCGCTCATGAAGCTCAATCCGCTCCTTGTTTTTGGTCGTAAGCACAATGGGCAATTTCCATCCAATTTGCTCACTCGGTCGCTAGTCTCTTTCCTTGCGATTGTCCCACTGGAGAAAATGTCCGAGTTTGCTGGCAACCAATTTGCTCTCTACTGCGGTGAAACCTTGGGCGACTTTGTGAAAATCACCTTGGCCAAGTAGGTCTTTCCACCGGCGCTCTTGATCTGCTATCAACTCTTGTTCAGTGTCGTCGAGGTTAATCTCGCCATTTTTTTGTTGTTCGAATGCGAGTTGCGCCTGGTGCAGTCAACGGTGATAGGTACGTGCTGGTCATGGGCCATGTACATAGCCCAACTTGACCCACTTCGCAGGCGTAATCTTATTGCATGCACTACTCGTCCCGGGCATTTCATTCTTGACCGGTGGCGCACGTGTTCTCGAGCAGAAACTCAAGCCTGTTCACACTCAATTAAACGCCAGCCTCCTATTTCTGGGGTATGTGGAATTCGTTACCTTTGTCGGCCTCAAACTTAGCATCGGTTCTTAGCGTCGTGACCCTCCTCGTGCCAGTAGCTTTTTTCTCAGCTTATTCCAACCCGACGGGGCTTGCAATACGCAACGCGACTCGCTCCACGCCCCCCAATGTCTTGACCTCCGGTCATAGTTCCCATTCGGTCCGTGCAGTGATCCCCGTACCGCCCGCCCTCAACTTTATCCCGGAGCCCGTCGCACCCCCGAAACGGCAGGCAATTGGCATACGCATGCATGGGCGTCGTGGGATAATCCCAGGGGTGCAGGTCGGTGGTGCCCTCGAGTCTGCTGACGGCACACGCGAGCGGAATCCGGAGAGGGCCGAGGAAGAATACATGCTCGAGTCTGCGCGCACTGTTGCTGTCAGTGACAGTACCCGTCAGGCTGTGGAGACCTTTAGCCGCGGCTATGCCGTCATGCTCATGATCATGTAGGGTCCATCTCTGGCTCATACGATGGATGGCTCACAGTTGCTCTAGATATATGCTCAGCCGGGTCTATCTTCACCGCCACCCTCTTAATGACGATCTTCGCCTGAACAGACGAAGTGACATCGAGAACTTGGAGTCAGAAAAGGCCGTATTCTCTGGTACTAGCAAACACAAGACTCGCATTGTAGGGCCTGGACCTGTTGTCGTACTCTTGATAGTTGTTGTTGGCTTGATTGCGGTAACGGCGGAATTCGTAAGTGTCCTCTACAACCCTGGTTTAACAGGCTAACATGATGCGTTCCTCTCAAAAGCTGGTCGAGTCGATTGAGCATGTTCAGCAAGTGAACAGGCTCTCGTCTGAGTGGTTTGGGTTGATCCTCCTGCCGCTGCTCTCCTATTCGGCGGATGGTCTCGTGACTGCTGTGTATTGTTGCCGCAAGGCTTGGAGGCGTCGTTCTTTGGTAAGTTGGGGTATGAAGAGTGATGAAACCCTATTCTCACCAGCCAATAGACACCTGATCAACTCGACGACTTGGAAGAGCCAGATGAACTTGCTCAAGGCAAAAGCATCGACCTCAGCATCCAGTTTTTATTATTTTGGCTTCCGTTGCTGGTGATCCTGGCGTGGATCACGAAAAAGCCGCTGACTCTCTTGTTCGGTAAGAACAAGTCTTTGTTCGCGTGTTGATGACACCTCACCAGAGACTGTAGATGTATTTGAGGTGGCGTCGGCAATAGGTGCCTGCCTGCTGGTTAATTATGCGACTCAAGACGGCAAGACAAATTGGGTCGAAGGCATCATCCTAGTGGTATTCTATGTGATGATTGTAGGTTACCAATTGACTGTCGGCTGAACAAAACTGACTAATTTTGTCTAGGCGCTTGCTGCCTGGTTCTACAACGGACAGCTGGCCGTTTCGAGCTCTTGCAATGCGAGTCTGTTGACAAGCTGGTCAGGGCGGGTGGTGAGTTGGGAGCAAGGGTGGGTATATAGTTTAATGTAGACGTCGACTTCTTTTACTTCCTTTGGGATTGCCCATAATTATTCATGTATTTTTACACTCATTGCTGTTGGACTGACTCGGCCACCTTCATTTCTCTTTGTTATTCCTTCCAATATATAATACTACCTGGTGTGGCTCGCTTGCTTGGCCGTGTTTGTATCCCATAAGACGCGTCTCCAAGCGCCCGTAGGATATCCAGCCTCACCACAAGCTTTTTTGGATCCTGGGGCGCTGTTCTCTTCAATATGGCTAGTCTAGTTGCAATACTCGACCTCAAAGGAAAGTCCTTGATTCAGCGTTCTTATCGCGACGATGTTTCTCCGTCACACATCGAGCGATTTCTGCCCTACATCCTGGACCTCGAGGAAGAAGGCCAGCAGGTTACACCCTGTTTTACTAGTCAAGGCGTGAATTTTATGCATATCCGTCACAGCAATTTATACTGTAAGTCTCTGATCTAGTCGATCTGGGCGCGTTTTTTATACTTTGGTGGTATAGTGCTTGCTCTATCCAAGCGGAATACCAACGCAGCGGAAATAATCTTGTTTTTGCATCGACTGGTCTCGGTAAGCTTCAACTCTTCAGCTTTATCATTAATTTTACATCCAAAACTGCGTGTAATCCGTAGGTGCTCGTCGAGTATTTTAAAGAGTTGGAGGAAGAGTCGATTCGAGACAACTTTGTGATCATCTCTACGAGTTGCTTGATGAAATGATGGATTTCGGGTTCCCTCAAACAACCGAGAGCAAAATATTACAAGAGTGAGCGTGGAGGTCGCCTTTGTTGGCTGGCCTCGCTCACGGGCATGCAGGTACATTACGCAAGAATCTCACAAGCTTGAGATCCAAGTTCGGCCACCAGTAGCAGTGACCAACGCCGTTTCATGGAGATCTGAAGGAATCAGATACAGGAAGAACGAGGTATTTTTGGATGTCATTGAGAGCGTCAACTTGTTGGTGCGTCTTTGGGCTTCGACTGGCTTCTCTCGTGTTCAGGCAATCTCTATCATGTGCAGGTCAATGCGGATGGGAACGTGATTCGCTCGGAAATATTGGGCGCCGTCAAGATGAAATGCTATTTATCCGGGATGCCTGAGCTCCGGTTAGGATTAAACGACAAGGTCATGTTTGAGAGCACTGGCCGAAGTGAGTGTGTGTCGTTAAAGTGAGGGATCTAGTCTAAGCTTTTTTTCGTTCAGCGTCCAGGGGCAAGTCGATAGAGATGGAAGACGTTAAATTTCACCAGTGTGTGAGGCTGTCTCGGTTTGAAAATGACCGCACAATCTCGTTCATACCCCCGGACGGAGAATTCGAACTAATGTCATACCGGTGAGTCCGCTGT
Source organism: Ceratorhiza oryzae-sativae (assembly GCA_030998015.1). Taxonomy (NCBI): domain Eukaryota; kingdom Fungi; phylum Basidiomycota; class Agaricomycetes; order Cantharellales; family Ceratobasidiaceae; genus Ceratorhiza; species Ceratorhiza oryzae-sativae. The sequence continues at coordinate 57,129 of JARWMV010000076.1, read as the reverse complement.
TATGTGCTTCAGCAAATCGTTATTGAGTTGGGCGCTAGGCTCTCAACACCAGTAAAGCCGTTGATTTGGGTCGAGGCGGCGATAGAAAGTCATAAAGGATCTCGGTAAGCCTCACAATTCATCCCTGCACACGTGAGATACTACTCGTGAGCAAAGGATCGAATATATGGTAAAGGTAAAAGCCCAGTTCAAGCGAAGGAGCACAGCGAACAATGTCGAAATATATGTGCCAGTACCTGATGATGCCGACAGCCCTAAGTTTCGTGTAAGTTCAATATTTTACTATTCTACTTGTATTGAACAAGATGCTCGACAGGCATCGACGGGCACAGTTCAGTACGCCCCTGATAAATCGGCTTTCGTCTGGAAGATAAAGCAGCTCGGTGGCGCTCGTGAATTCCTGATGAGAGCGCACTTTGGCTTGCCGAGCGTCCGCGTGGTACGTTCGACGCCTCGACATATTGTGTGATGGCTGAGTGGTTTTGAATCATGCAGCGGAGGATATGGAAAAGCGCGCCCCGATCACGGTTCGCTTCGAGATCCCATACTTCACAGTGTCTGGTATACAGGTGCGATGCGATACTTGAAAATTGTCGAAAAGAGCGGATACCAAGCCTTGCCGTGGGTGAGGTGAGTAACGGGCCGACGCAACATTAAGCAGGGGCTGAAAGAGATTGCAGGTATATTACCCAACACGGCGATGACTACAGGTGGGTCTCGAGGTATCGGTATGATATTCAACTAACATGCCCGTGGTTCTCAGTCTGAGGACGGCGCTGGAAAAGGGATCTGCACCAGTTATGCCCATGTGATTAATTGTCTTCTCAATTTCCATATTTGTATATTTACTTCCGTCCCGAGCGGACTCAAACGAGTGGCTTGTCGCATTCATCCACCGTCCGGAGTGCGCGTTTGAGATATGGCTGCGCACGTCGAAGAGATCTCTGACCACGAGGGCCACGACCACACCCACGGCCACGACCATGACCACGACCACGACCACGACCACGAGCATGCGCATGAGGAGCTCGACCCGACCTCTGCGGCAGCGCTCGACAAGATCCAGTCTCGGTCCGAGCGCAAGGCCCGCAAGGCGCTGCTCGCGTTGGGTCTGAAAAAGGTGCAGGGAATCACACGTGTCACAATGAGGAGACCTCGCAACGTGAGTGACCGCCCCGATAGCGGGGCCTTGGCTGATAGATTCTTGTCCCCAGGTGCTCCTGGTCGTGTCCAACCCGGAAGTGTTTAAATCCCCCAACTCGGAGTGCTACATTGTGTTTGGAGAGTCAAAGACCGAGGACATGTCAGCGGCTCATGCCGCCCAGGTCGAAGCCGCAGCAGCAGCGGAGCGCATGGCAGCTGAACGTGAGGATGGGCCAGACGAGGCGCCTCCGCTGGAACCGGTTGCCAGCGATGAGCCAGCGGCGACGGAAAAAGGTGAGCGGTTCATTGTACAAGAGTGCATAAACTAAAGTAAGTTCTCAGCCAACCCACCAGAGGATGATGGCGAGCCGGTGGACGAGTCCGAGGTGGACTCGAAGGACGTTGACTTAATCATGCAACAGGTGGGCTGTTCTAGGGCGAAAGCAGTCAAGGCGTTGAAAGAAGCTGGGGGAGACCTCATCAACGCAAGTAAGTACCACCATCGTCCTGTGGGTAGCCCGTACTAATTGAGTGCTCAAGTAATGGCGGCTAGTGCTTAGTGTTTAGTCTGTATGTGTTATTACCCTGGACTCCTGAACCCAAAGAAATTTGTATCATCGGATTGTGCGCTAGCGGATAGCTTGTCACAGATGCAGATATGCCGGGGGCTAGAGACTATGTAGCTCCGGTAAAGCTAGAATGCCTCTGTGGTCCAATATCGTCCAATGAAAAAGACAACCCAGTAAAGCATTTTTTCGTGGTGCATCAATGAACCCCTCCTGCCAGCGCACGTTAATGCGCAGACTCGGGTGTCAATGGTAACCCGCACTGCCACGAGGGATTGATTGGTACACCGCAAAAAAAAGGCTTTAATTGGGTTGTCTTCAGTAATTTACATTTTCTTAGCAACGCAAGTCAATCGATTTTTGATTTTTACCCCAATTAGTGAGAGTTTGGCTCCGTCGAACCCAAACCATTTCCAAATTCGCAATAAAGCGCAACCCCCCCCCCCCCCCCAGTAAGAAAAGGATTTTATTCATTCGAATGACCACTACATAGCCTGATAGAACGGGTCTTTGCCTTGGGGACGTGCCTTTGTCCTCCAGTGTGACTTGTCCAAGGGCTTACAGTTAGTTACACCCTGAATAGCGTATAACCAAGCGTCGTGTGTTCATCAGTACAAAAAGAAAGCACTGGTGTTTCCCTGCAGGTGGTTTCAATATTACTACTCACTTGTATCAAAATATTTGATGTTTTAATAACTCAGCATGGTGCAGCTTCTGCCAAACAACATTCCCCTAGAGCTTCAACACACCAAAATCTGTAGGGGGTAATTAGGTGTAATAAGGTGTAGACAGGTGTAATGAAAACAGGGGTGTAGTAATGGTGTTGTTATGCCAAATTAAACTGGCATAATTGTGTAATGATATATCATTATGTATCATGAACTTTAGGCCATGTTGTACCTCTGGGGGTTCCACCAAATCAGTTGTTATAGTTTTGCTTTTTGTAAAAAAATAGAATTGGAAAATGCATTCAAACAGAACAGAACATTTAGATATCACATTGAGAAACAGAGAATCCAGGAGGTATGGAGAAAAGGAAAAAAAAAACATTCACAAAAAATAGGAGCCCAGAGATATTACAATTCAGTCATTCAGTACAGACTTAAAAACCACATTTTTCACAACACTTGACTTGGGATTATTGAAGATACAGATCTGAGATGCAGAGGTACAGTGTGAAAGTGCCACATATAGTTGACAGTGTGAGAACACAGCATTTTCAAAGTCCAGACCTACATACTTGACTGACTGCCCTTGTGATTTGTTGATAGTCATAGCAAAGGCCAAACATATTGGGAATTGACAACAGTCAAGCCCAAAGCCAAAGTCTGTCTCTTCTGAGGACAAAGTGATCTGTGGGATTAATACAGTGTTACCTGTAGCAATTATTGTTAGTGAATGGTGCTCTAGATGTTATGACCTGCACAGACAGCCATAATGTAACAAGAGAATTAGCCTATAGTTTATAGCATTTTCTCCTAAGTCAAACAAGCTATAAACAAGGTCATGTGACCTTGCTGCTTATCCAGGTTAGGGTTGGCAAGGAGAAGGAGAATCTCCTTGGAGAATGTTTCTCCCCCTTGCTTCTGTCATGTGGGAGAAAGGGTCTGCTCTCCAAAGCAGCTCTTTAGAGACAGGGTTCTGTGTTCAGAGAAATTTCCATACTGGTTGGCTGACTCATGCATGCTGGGTGCTTAGACATGCTGTCCTGTCTAAAGCATTCCCACCCTTGCATCACCCCACCAAATGACTTGAACCCCACCATCTGTGCAGTGTTGGGCACTGTGCAACATGGAAGCTTACCATGTATGTAGCACTTTCAAATGTACAACAGTTTGCTTGAAAGATCTGTTGATTCTGAGTGAAGTATTTAAGAGGAGCATTGGTTGCACCATTAGACCTTGTCCTTGTCACCAAGTTTACTTGTCAAGAGCTAAAGATGTTGTGCCAGAGACCGTATACCAGAATTTGCTGGAAATTCCACCAAAATTCTGGCAATTTCCAGCAATCTTGGAGCCAGAGTCAGTGCAGGAATCAGTCTGAGCACTAGGAATCTGTGGAAGAAACTGTCAAATTCTGGCTTCTGTCATTCTGTTGTTCCATCATTCTGTCATTCCATTGTTCTGGCATTCTGTTGTTCTGGCATTCCTTCTCTCATTAGATGGTCCAGTACAGCAAAACCGAGGTATCTTTTGATCACATCTTATTGCAAAATTGTGATGAGGACTTTGTTGTGCTTCACCTTGCTTCAATTATATAAGGGAGATTGGACTTGTAATATGCATTTCTCAAACTACAGACACAGACAAAAGACAAACAGTTAAAAAAATTGTGAAAATTGTTGAAAATGGAGAGAAATAGTTTGTACATGTCATAGGCAAACTCAGCAGCACCATAGCCCTACACCTTACCTGACAAGGATCCCTTGCCTGACTCCTTCGGCTTTGGCTTGGCCTGAGCCTTGGCCAACTTCTCCATCTTTGGTGTGACCAAGCATCCTGGCTGAACAAGCCCAGCCTTAGAGTATGCACCCAGCATTACCAACACCTGGATTGAATACAGGCTGAGACAATGACAGTGCTTTGTGATGCTCAAACCAATGTATGAGAACATATGTTCAACCATGATGCTTGTGGCTGAGCATCATGTTAGCAGTGAGCTGACAAAGTTGGTTCATGATGTACCTGGTGTGCTCAGGATATCCATTGCAAGCTGCATGAATCTGTGCCACTTGTTACCAGCAATGTGCTGGCTATACCACCATGCAAGCAGGTTACACAAGATCAGATTGCTGTTTGTGTCAAAAACAGGCAGCACAATCAGTGCTGGAGTATGTTGATCAGCATGTGTGTAGAAGACAAAAATGAATGACAAACCATTCACAAACTCATGTACCAGGCACACAGTGCTGCTTTGAGGTGTGGCATGTTGACAGTAAAGATGCAATGCATATGACTATGATAAGTCAGCTCCAATCAACACTGACCAAGTATAAGCACATACCAAGTAACCAAACTGTCAAATAGCTGCTGTTGGAGTAGCTGCTGTTGTGGACTTGCTAGCCAGTTGATAAAATTGTTGGTACTCCTGCATGAGAAGACCAATCACCTCCTCAATCCAGTTTGGCTGCCACTTCAACATACATAGGTACTCAACATGCATTGCAGGATGACAAACTGGGTATGATTGTATCAACAAGCTGCCACAAAAATGAGAACAGATGACACTTACAAACAGCAAACCAATACATCAGCAATGAATTGGTTTTGCTGTAGTATTGGTTCAGCTTGAGACATGTGCAATTTGCTGTGTGTTGTGCATAGAGGGGAAGCATGTTGTCTTTGCATAGTTGACCATAGGTGTAGTTGAGTGTGTCAAGGTGCATAATCACATTGGCAAGCATTGGAATCTCCACACACCTGACAACATCAGTAACAACCTTAAAAGCCTAATAAGACAAGTCAGTCTAGTTTACCACACCAACAAGCTAGTGCACATACATTAAACAGCCAATCAAGGGTCTCAAGGTGGACCATGTCTTCCTTGCACAGCCAATGTGACCTAGGGTAATTGAGACAGCAATCCTGTTGAGTTTTCAAGCTGTAAACATACCATGTTAGAAGTCAAATAAAAAGATGAGAGTGGCAAGCAAGAACTTACATAGCAGGGAGCATGCACTGCATGTCCTTTGTCGTCTTGCCTGTCAAGTTCCAATGTGTCTTCACATCACATTGAATGTTGTACAGTCACTCAAGCTCATGCACCATGCATTCCTCAACAAAGATCTGTTTGGTGAGGGGCAAAAACTGAATCTTCTTGGCAAAGTAGGCAGCCTAATGGTGTAATGCATGAGTCAGATTCACAACAAACAATGAATGCATGCATACCTTTTGAATGATAAGGGCTGCACCATTTGACTCAGTTTGCTCAGGGGAGCCTGGAGTAATTTCTGGCAGGTTGTAATCTTCAACCTCTCAATCAATATTGTCTGGCAAGTTGTCATCCTTGTCTTCCTCTTTGTTGTCTGCATCAAGTACCCAAGATGCAGCCTTGCTGTTGACATCTTCTTCATCAATGTCCAAATCCTTGAACTAAGTGGGTAAATTAGTGTTCAAGCAATATTATTGATATTGAATCCACTTACTCCATTGTCACATTCCTTGCCTTCATCCTCATCCTTGTACTTGCTGGGCCCCACAGGTGGGAGCACCTTACAAAACAGAAGGGCAACTTGCTGGGTGGTTCTGAGTCATTGGGCACAGTTGTGGGAAAAAACAAACCATGTACCTGAGTGCCAAGATTGAGAACATGTGAGAGACAATACACATGTGACTTGCATCCCTTCAGGCACTTCAACTTATACTTTTCCACCTGGCACAGCATTGTATTGTTGTTAGATGTGCTGTTGCATACCAGGCCCCAGACCTTCAAAGGAGGTTCAATGAATGTAAATTAGCCATAAATGCACTCACCCTGTCCTCAATTCCAAACTTTTGCATCACCTTGCAAAGGTTCTGGGCAAGATTCATGCCCATGTGAGTGGCACCACCAAAGCTAGTCAAATATGTAAAATACAATCTCCAAGTTCTGCAAAAGTAAAAAATGAGCTTACTTTAAGCATTCAAGCACAAAGCACTTGATCTGGATCATCTTGTGCACAACCTCTTGATGGAAGAGGATGATGCCAAGGTATGTGTGGCTGTTGTTGGATGAATACATATCTAACACAATGTGCAAGGCACCTTTGACATTCTAAGTGCAGGGTTGATCAGGGTCAAATAAGGAAAAAGGTGCTAAATGATTACAAACATCAATGATGGATGCCAGATGGGTTTGGCTGGCCTTGTACATCAGTTTGATGTCAGTGGATAGAGTGGTTTGATGGGGGTGGTAACAGTGGACAGTCAGATGAAGGAGCTTGTCTAGCTAATTTGATCAAATACATTACTGAGGGTATGCAGGCTATTGAATGGGAAACTCATGTGTCAACCATTAAGAATTGAGAACAGGCACACACTTTTGCAAACCCACAGCACACAAAGTTCCCAAACATCTTGTTTGGTCATGCTGTCACCTGTACCAAGAAAGCTGTGATTGCCAAGTTGTGTTGCATTGGTAGCAGGCCTCTTGCACAATGCTTGTTGGTGCAAAAGAAAAGGTGTGGTGTCCAATGCACCAATCACATGAGATACCTTCTTTTTGCAGCTACAGAAAATCTGTAAGTAAAAGGTTACAGAGATGAGTGGATAACATACATCAAACAAGTCCAGATGTGTCTGGTTGGCAGATCACCACTACTCCAGTCAATCACCAGGTCTGAGAAGTCTTTATAAGCTCTGGATGAGCTGATTGCAATGTGTGCAATGGTATCAGCTATGCATATAAGCACTGTCAGATAGGTACAATAAGCAAATTATAATCTCACCAAGTTCCTGCTCAGGCAGATTTGCCTGCCTGGCCAACTGGGTCTTCACCTGATGCTTCACAGTCTGGACTGAACCAATATCAGACTGTCTGTCCACATCAGAGGCAGCAAACTTGGAACCAGCAGGAGTCAACAAGCAAGTGCTGGATGCATAGGGCATTGCACAGCAATGCTTGGCAGGCTTTTTGCATTGATTGATTACAATTTGATCTTCTTCTAAATATATAGGTGTTAGCTAGTTTACAGGTGTGTGTTGAAAATGTATAACTTACCACCAAGTGGGCTGGAATCCTCATGTCAATGTTTTTGAGCCTGAGAAGCAACAATGGGTCAGCCACAGCAGTCTGGACAATGTGAGACTTAGTGAAATGAATGATAAGATTGACACTTACTGTCAGCTGTGGATGGTTTGTTGCTGCTGTCTCCTGTCATGTCCATGTGACTTGAGAGCAACACAGGCATACGCAAAGAGACTCAAGCAATCCAGCACTCTATCTCAGCCCAATGAGCTGCAGAGGTAGGTGGCATTTTCTCTGATAAAAACCTTTTTTATAGCTGCTGCTAATGTCAGGATTTCTTGTGGGGTTTGGCAGTCAAGGGAGGTCATGTGGTGAATCCCAGTTCTAGTTCACACCACAGCCACACCTCAGCCTCAAGGCTTGCAAGCTTGGCAGTGGGCTATTTGTCCATGTATGCTTGGTGTTGCCAGCTCACAGGTACAAAAACAAATACATTGTAAGAATTGGCTTCTTACCCCAATGTTTGTAGGCACCATACTTCTAAGCTGGTGCAGCATTGTTTTTTCTGCTGTTTTTCAATGACAGTTGGCTGTGGGCTCAGTGTTTGAACTCAACAGGTGTGTGTTGGTGCCATGTGAGCTGGTGGGGATGTGCCTGGTATGTACTGAGTTGGTTTTCACTTGACATGATTGACTCAACATGGGGATGTAGTTGTAGTGTATTCTTTGACTTGGGGGCTCTCCCCCTTGCTTAGCACACACCAGATGAGTAAGTGATTGGGTTTTGACTTGAATCATGACAGTCATTAATCATTTGTGACAGGGTGCATTTGGCAATGCTGTTGTGCACACTGTCTTTCCAGCTTGGGGTTGGTCCCATTACCTTTGCCCCAATGTTCTCACCTGCTCTGAACATTATGCCAACTCATCAGTAGCTTGTCCTTGGCAACAAGTTTCTGTGTTGATTGCTTGGTTTATCCAGCACACTGCAGAGCTTGTTTGTTGTGGGACAATCTGCCAGTGTGTAGGCTTGTGTGTGGATCAGTGGATTGTTGACCACTAGGCCATGCACCAGTGTACTCAAACACACAACCTGTACCAACAACCTCCCATGTCTCCTCTTTGCATGGTATCTATGCCTATGCCTGGTACTACAAGTGGGACAGATACACCAATGCATTTGCCTTTGCTGCTCAGACCAAGAATCATGCTTGACCAGCCCTGTTTCCCTTGGGTTGTTCACCATCTGGTGTTTCCCTCTCTTCCTTCTCCCAGATGACAATAGCTCAAGTTGGCTGTGGCTCTTACAACACCAATGAACAGCATTTTCCCACCTTGTCAGCCCCTTATGCAGCTCCACTCTGGTACAACATTTGCACAGCTGCTAGCACCATTGTCCAATTCCAACTTGGACACAGCAGACCTGGAGCTGGATCTTGATGGGGATGTGTTATTTGGGACATTGGGATTGACAATGATGCTGAGATTCACTATGCAGATCTGGACAAGGGGTAGGATGTTAGCATCCTGGAGGGGGTGGAAGACAATGAGGCTGACCAGAGCTGGCATATGGCCTCACCTCAACCAGGCCAAAGTTTCTCCTTACATCAAGTTGGGCAAAACACCATGAGCCAGCACCTGAGTGCAGTTCCCCCCTGAGACTTCCTCTCCAGCTTCACCCACAGCCTGGAAGTACTGTCTTGGACTGCCATCACTGCACACACCTGGTGCAGCAAACCAAACATGGCATGGCAGGATGGATGTCAACTCAGTGCCAATCTGAAAGGTTAGTTGCTTCATCATTCATTGTTCACCCAACTCACTTTCTTCCATCCCCACAGCTGTCATTAATAGACAACAAATATAACCTTGGGTTGGACTTGCATTCTCCCTCTTGCATGTTTCTGAGCAGGACCAAAGCCAAAGGCCAAACACACAATCACACTTGGGACCCCTATACACATATACTCAAGGCAATGCATTGTGCAGCTGGTGGGAACTTGGCACACCCTTGCACAGGGACAATCCTGATCCCCAAACATGTACCAGGTGCAGACCCTGCCTTACTGTTTGTACTCCAGACAGCAGTGTTGCATGTGTGCAAGGTATTTGTTGCTCTGGCAATTTTGTTGAGCATGTTCTTGCCCCTGTGGACTTTGTGGCCTTACAAGACCAACACAAGGAAGAGGGGAGGGCCATTCAAGAACAAGATGAGCTTTGGAGTGGGAGAGGATGAGGCAGGAGTGATGGAGAATGCAATGTTCCCCCCTATTGCAACAAGCTCGCCTGGTCCTATACAAGCCCTGAAGTGCATGCAGCTTGTGTCCATGCCTTGGTTGAACATTGACAGTCCCCTCCACGCCAGCAACATTACATTCTCCAGCATGTCCAGTCTCCTTGGTGGTCCTCTAAAGAAGAAGTACAAGGCAAGGGACTTGAGCACTGTTGCTGACAAGAGTATCTTGGATGAAGGACTGGAGCTTGGAGGGAAACCAAAGACTTGCACAAGGACCATGTCATTCCAACATGGCAATCTATCTACCCAATGTTGTTGTTAACCTCAATCTTCCCAAGTCCAATGACAACCTTGTTACACCCTGGTCCTGGAACAGCAAGTGCATGGCTGGATATGAACAACTCAGGTGACCAACGCCTCAACAATGAGATTTTTATGAGCAGGGTCTCTCATACTTTGTTGTTGGTCAAAGGGACTGGTGTTGGATGGGGCAGAGAACATAGGATGTCTGATACACCACATCAGTGTATCTGCCACAGGGAAGTATTTGTTTCTATGTTGTAATTTTCCCTTTGTTCTTCTTCTTCATTGAATCTTGCAACAGTGTGTTTCCTGTAGCAACATGTTCCTTTCTACAGTTGTTGTTTCTCCTTTTTTCTTTCTTTTGACCAACTCTTGCAACAGTGTATTTTCCATAGAGACATGCTTCTTTCCCTTGTTATAGTTGTTGTGACCCTCTGGATGCTTCCTTGCAAAGCACTTAAGTAGTGGCTGTGTTGACAGTTTGGTGCTATGCAGTATGTATTGAGTGTTCTAGTTACAGTGTTTGCTATGGTCTATGGTGGTTGACAAGATAAAGCAAGCTGAGGCATCCAGTCTTGCTTCATCCTCCTTATATACACCTGTGGCTGTGGTGGCTGCAGATGTATTATTTAAGCACAATCCACAGTAGGTATGGGTTATATATAGTACCATGGGTTAGGTAATTGTTTATCTTAAGTTTGTGCAGCTCCAAATCTTATAGAGCTGCATGAGGTCCAAGGGGTAAGCACTGGGGTCACATGACAACTTGCTCCTTGCTCCAGGTAACAAGGTAGAGAAATGCTGGAGCAAGTTCAGGGTAACCACCATAAGTGCTGAGGTCACGTGACCTTGTTTATGGCTCATTCCACTTAGGAAAAATGCCATAAATCTGTAAAATATTCAGTTACTCTGTTATGTCTGTTTGACAGGTCATAACATTATCCCCCCCTTTGGACATGTCTTGGGGGACCTCAAGACATGGTTTAGATCCTTATGCAAAAGGAATCTCATGCACCTAGGAGGTTAAGGGTGCTGGACTCAAACCAACAACCTTTCAGCTGATTCAGTATCATTTGATGAGGTCAGGCTGAGTCAGGCTAGACCCCTTAACCTCTTTGTTACATGAGATTGTTTTTCTTTTCTTTGTTGTGGAGGTTATTCAGGGGTGAGGAGTTGTCTGCTTCTTCTCAGAATGCCCCAACTGTTTGGATGGGCATAGCAGAAGTTGTACAATACAGTAAATTATTCTAAGGGAATACAAAGAATGGTTTTCCTCCTGAGTACACCCATTCTACATTTCTTGATACCCATAAGTCCCCTTCTTCCCCCCCTATGTCTGACCAACACTTCATGATTGCTGACCAGCTATTTCCCAGAATAACTGTCAGTTGTACCTTCATCGATTTCATGTGTGTGTACCTGCCCATGAAGTCCACCTTGTACTGGCTCAGGGCCTTGAGTGAGTACTTCTTGTTTGACTGGACCATGTTGTCCAGGATCCAAATGTCAGCATCTTCTGACAAGTTGCCCACATTCCACACATTGCACATCTGGCTGTGGCAGCCCTTGGATTGTGCATACACCATTTTCCCTGTTCCAGTTTCTCCTTCTATCACCAGGATGCAATGGCACACCCCTCTTCCCCTCTTCTTGACCTCCTTGGCAAACCATCTGTCTGCTTGGTCGATGTGCTCCTGGTCTTCTGGGACCTCTAACTCCACAGGGATTGCAGGCATGCAACCCCAGTCTTCCTTGTATGTGTACTTGGCATATGCTTGTACTGAGTTCCACATTGTCACCATCTGGAGGGGGCGGAGGTGCTTGAACACCTGGTAGTACTCCTGTTTCATTGCCAAGGTGACAATCTCTGTCCCATCCTCCAAGTCTGCCTCCATCCTTGACCATTTTCCACCCTTTCCCTTCACCAATATCTCCTCCAACCTTTCCAAGGTCAGGTCCCCTGCCATCAAATCCTCTATCTCCTTGCCATTAGCTCCAATGTCCTTCCAGAGATAGTTGAAGGCATCCCTTGCTGGGTTGCCTCCTGACCCATCCTTGAGGTCTTTGGGCTGTATGTTGGGGTGTTGCCCCTTGAAGTCCCAGAACCCCACATTCTGGGTGTTCCACCTGCCCTTCTGTTCCTGACTGATGGAGAGGGCGTGGACATGCAGGGGCTGGGTCAGGTTGTAGTTCGGCTCCTCCAGGTTGTGCTGTTCAACCACGGCTAAGGTTGCCCAGTGATTGGGCCAGTGGCAGCAGAACACCTTGTATCAGGCAGCAAGCCCACTTGAGGGCTGATCATGTAGCTTTGACCAGGTCAGCAGCACCACCCTGGTCTGGACACAGAATTGGGGGGCCAGTGCAGTTTTGGTCAGCTCTTCAGACCTGCAATCCATCAGCATAAGCTGCATAGAAGCAGGTGAGGGGGCTCAGTTTGATTCCAAGGGTGCCAGCAATGGCAATGCCAACCTCCACCCTGCACTTGATTCATTTGGCTGGGGTGTTCCCATGTTCAAGCCATCTTTGCTTAGCATTGTTGGTGTTTTTTGAGGTAGATGCATCTTGTGGGGAGGGCATGAAATGATAGCCCCTTTTACCCCCAAAGGCTTCCCCTAGATATACCCTCTCTGGTTGTTGTGATCACATGGTTTCCTGATGTAGGCTTGTGCTGGTTATGATGCATCTCCAAGGGGTGCCCTTCCTGTGTTCCCCTGCATTGGCCTTATTCCTTGCTACACTCAGGGCCTCTGCTCCTCCACTTTGGTTGGTGCCCCCTCTCCAACCCCTCTGGTAGTTAGGGGATAGTGTATATTCACGTGACTAGCTAGGTCATGTGATTCCTGTGCTTTGTTGTTTGTTTTCTGGCAGATGGTCATGTGTCTGTTGGTGTCACCTGACCAGACTTTGTTTTGATGTTTGTGCAGGTTATTGTGTTGCACCATGATTTTTTAATGTTTGTGGTTTTGTTGTTTCCCTTCCTCATCCCATTGTTACTATGTGTGTTATTTCCCTCCACTACAATCCCCTTGACTGCACCTGCTGGTCTCTCCCTGAGGGGGAGTACTGTGCCTACTGCAATGCCATGTGCAATGCCTCCCTTGAAGACTTCTATGGGGGTGTTGGGGATTGGTTCTTCTGTGGGGTGCCAGGTATGTGTGCCTGTTCTTTGTCAGTCTCACATTGCTAACTTGCTCTGTAGAAGAGCACATACTCCTTGATGGTTGGGTCCATGAGGCCACCCTTGAGTGTGTCTGGGCACTTGTTGATTGGGACTACAAGTCCTTTGAGGAGCAGTCTCACCAGGCTGCTCTTGCCAAATTCTTCAAGGAGGGCTCTGCCCCCTTGTTTGATGAGGCTTCGCCCTTTGCAGCATCTGGTTCTGGGTGTTTCCAGAACTACATGGCCAACTTCCCAGGGGGGGAGGCCCCTTGGCTGCAGCCCACTACCTGGTCAGTTGTTCAGACCAATAAGAAGGATAAAAAGGGCAAGAAGCCCTATACCTGGCCCCTCAAGGGCAAATGTAAATAGAGAGTAAAATGTATTAGGTTTGATATGTAAAAATAAAACTCTTATACATTTGAGAAAAAATCCATGGGAGGCAAAGTGGTCATATGGTGGCTGGTTCCAGCAGTGGCACCTCCTCCAGAGCTTTGACAAGCTTGTTTTCCCACCAGTCCCAGTCCTGTTTGGCTTCCTCCACAGCTGGGTCCAGGGTGGGTTCCTTTATCACTGGCTTTGCTTCTTCCTCAGCCACAACCAGTGATTCTAGGCTTGATGTAAGGCTTGTCATATCTGTGTTGTAATTGGTGTTTTTGTTCAGGTGCACCTTCACCCAATTTTGGAAGTTGCTCATGTTTGCCTGCTTTGTCCTGATAGCAGTAAACATCTCATCAGTGGTAGTTGCTTCAAGCAGTCCCACATACAGTGCAGCCAGTGTCTACTTCCACTCTTCCAACAATGCCTTGGCCTGGCGCTCCACCTCCCAGTCCCCCCCATCTGCCATTTGGCTTGTGGCCCTCCTCTGTTGTCTTGCTGCCTTGGCCACCACATTGACTGTTGGTCCCACAATATTGTCAATGACATACATCAGTGTTCTTAGCAAGGTGTTTCTGAATGTTGGCTTCTGGCTTCCATGCCATATCAGGACCCCTAACCTGGGATCCAGGTACTTGTCATCATTGATCCAGTTCCTTTCATCCCTTAACTTCTTTGGGATGTACACTAGGTTAGCCCCTGGCAACGGTTGCTTGGTGTACCTCTGGGCGTCTTCCACACTGGAGCAGTACATCCCTAGTTTAGGATGATTTTCCCTGCCAGGGTAGGGTGCTGGCTACCTAGTGGTGGGTGGCTGCCAGAGTGGGGCCACCTGATTTTCAGCAAGTGGTATGTAACAGTTGGGATGTGCAACTGGGTGAGTGATGAAAGGCATGTTTTGGGGTTTTGCAGGTGTATTGTGGTGCAAGTGAGGTGGTAGAGCAGGCTCTGGCCTTTCTTAGGTATCCTGGATGGCTCTTTTTAAAGCTTTCCAGGTCCTTGTTTGGTTCTCTTTGGCCTGCCTTTTGAGTTACCTCAGTGCTGACTTGTCTTGACTGGCATTGGTGCATCTGGTAATTGCCTTTGCAAGTCATTTAGGACCTCTTTCATGTCAGCAAACTTGCTGGCACGTTCCATTGTGTCTTCTATTGGGTTGTAGCCCTTCCACCTGATTTGGTAAAACAGTTTGCCATTCCGCCATTCATAATTTGCAATGTGGTCCACCTCATACTCCTCCTCTCCTTCTGTTATGATTGGTGGTGGTTTGGCCTGCCTTCTTTGGAAGTCCTTATCTTCTGTGAATGGTGAGAGGAGATTTATATGGAATACATTGTGTACATGTATGGCTTTAGGTAGGTTCAGGTGATATGCATGGGACAAGATCTTTTCTGTGATTTCAAAAGGGCCCCCTTTTTGGTTGTCCAATTTCTTGGAAGGTCTCTTGGACAAGAGGTTTGTTAGGAGCAGCCAAACCTTGTCCCCTACCTTGAATTCCTTCCCTTTCTTTTCCATTTGTTGGTGTAATTCCATGGAGGCTCTTGCCTCATTGCATACCTTTTCCATTTGATTACACATGTTGTCTGCAGTGG
Source organism: Ceratorhiza oryzae-sativae (assembly GCA_030998015.1). Classification (NCBI taxonomy): domain Eukaryota; kingdom Fungi; phylum Basidiomycota; class Agaricomycetes; order Cantharellales; family Ceratobasidiaceae; genus Ceratorhiza; species Ceratorhiza oryzae-sativae. The sequence continues at coordinate 42,095 of JARWMV010000076.1, read as the reverse complement.
GTGCCTTGGATAGTTCTTCTCCCCCTTGGACAACCCATCTTGGGTTTTTTCCATATACTGTTTCAAATGGGGTTTGTCCTGTTGTAGCATTTACATGGTTGTTGTGGCAGAATTCAGCAATGGGTAACCATTTTACCCAATCATCTTGTCTATAATTGCAGAAGGTTCTTAAGAACCCTTCTACCCATTGATTTGTCCTTTCCGACAGACCATCTGTTTCTGGATGGAAAGCAGTGGAGAATCTGGGCTTTGTCCCAATTCCTTTGTATAGGGCTTTTAGGAATTGGCTGTTAAAGGTTGGCCCTGGTCTGAGACAGTGGTTTCTGGGGTCCCGTGATGTCTCCATACTCCCTTATGAATATTTCTGCCAGTTCTTCTGCATTGGTGCTCTCCAGACATGGTACAAAATGGGCCTGCAGGAGAAGCGATCTACAACTGTCAAGACTGTGTACCCCTTTGAGACAGGTAATTTGACAATGAAATCATATGCGACATCTGCCCATGGTTTCCATGGGATTGGTAAGGACTTCAGGGGAGTGCCTTGTTTGTGTCCTTTGCTTCTTTGACATGTTTCACAAGATTCCACATATCGGTTTACTTGGGCCTTCATTCCTGGCCAATAGTAATCCCTTGATAGTAATTCTAGTGTTCGGGCTTGTCCCTGATGACCTGCCACTGGGGCATCATGGCACTCCTCAAGGAGACTCAACCTCAAGTCCTTGTCATCTGGGATGTAGAGCCTATGTCATACCTTAATAGGCCCTCCTTCATTTCATAGTCTAAATTCCTTCTGTACTGAGGGCGGTAGTTGTTCTTTATTTGCCATGCTCAGCCTTAAGGATCTGATAGATTCGTCTTCTTCCTGAGCTTCTTTAAGCTCTTCCCAGAAATTCCCCTGTACTTCTGCCATGAAACCTATGAACCTTTCTTCTGGAATCATGATCTGTGGTTCCATAGGGGTATCCCCATGGTCCTCCTTCTGGAAAGGGCATCTGGCTTCTGTGAGAGTTTCCCTGGTCTATACACAATCTGAAAATTGAAGGGTGCCAGAGTGAGATACCATCTGGCATGCCTTCTATTCCACATCTGGGCATTTTGCCAGTACTGGAGGTTCCTATGGTCAGTGTATATCACAATAGGTTCCTCTGTCCCTAAGTATAACCTCCAGTGCTCTAAGGACCTAACAATTGCAAGCAACTCCTTGTTGTAGGTGTCATAATTTTTCTCTGGTGGGGTGAAGCTTTGATAGGAAGGCAATTGGATGCAATCGGTTGTCATCACCCTTTTGGCTTAGTACTGCCCCCATGGCCACTCCTGAGGGTCTGTTTCCAGTATGTATGGCTGTTTGGGTTTGGGTGGATTAGGACCGGTTCTCTTGCTACTGCTTCTTTGATAGCTTCAAATGCTTCCTGTTGTTTTCTTTCCCACAGGAATTTGACATCTTTTTGGTGAGATCTGTGAGGGGTTTGGCTAAGGCTAAACTTCTCTATCCACCTTCTATAGAACCCCACGAAGCCTAGGAAGGCTTGGACTTCTTTTACTGTGTTAGGTTCTGGCCATTCTAGAACTGCCTTTACCTTTTCCTTTTCCATCGATATCCCTTCTGGGGATATGACAATTCCAATGAAGCTTACCTCCTTCACAAAGAACTGACACTTGTGTGGTTTGAGGAAGAGGTGGTTTTCCCTCATTCTTCTTAACACTTCCCTGACATGTTGTATGTGTTCTTCCCTGTTTCTGGAAAACACTAGTACATGTCCATGTAGATTACCACATAATCATCTATTTGACAGAACTTTTCCATCATGAACCTGGTAAAGGTTCTTGGTCCTTCTTTACTGAATGGCATGACCAAGCATTCAAACTGGCCTTCTCCTGTCCTGAAAGCTGTTTTCCATTGTCTCCCTCTTTTACCCTGATGTTGTTGAACCCCCATCGAACATCCATTTTTGAATAGATGGTTGTCCTTCAGTCTCTCAATCAATTCTATTTGGATTGGAAGTGGAAACCTGTCTGGCTTGGTGATGTCATTCATCTTACGGTAGTCGACTACCAACCTAAGCCCTCCATCTGCTTTGTTCACATAGAAACAGGGTGCAGCTACAACTGACTGGCTGGGCCTTATTTTTCCTGTTTCTTAGTTCCTCCTCTAGGTACTCCCTGAGCCTTTGTTTCTGCTGGCAACATACTGTACCTCTTTGCAGGCTTTGGCAGCTCTGCTCCCTCGATCAGGTCCATTTTGAAGTCTAGGTTACCTCGGTGGGGTGGAAGTTCTGGAAACCTTCTTCCCCAAATAGGTCTTCAAAATCCCTAAATTCTTCTGGGATTTGTAGGCTTTCACTTGCTGCCCTTGCCTTGATTTGTCTGGGTATGAGATGGTAAGGTCTTTCCAATCTATGATAGGTTCTGCTTCTTCAAGCCATTCTTTCCCTAGGACTATGTCTGTGTCACCTAGGGTCATTACATAAAGGGAGCATTTAGTGTCTTCCCTTCCACTTCGATGTTTAGTTCTGCCCTTTCTTCTATGGCATCCTTGATTTCATTTCCATCAATGGCCACAATTGATTTCTTGTGTTTGAGGGGAGTGGGGAATCCCTTTTCCCTTGAATAGGCCTTATCGATGAAGTTGGTTGAAGATCCTGAGTCAATCAGCATCTTTGCTGGTTCCATGATTCCCTCTACCGTAGTGTATATTATTGATTGATTACTAGACTTCTTGAGGTAACATACATCTGCAGTAGGGGTTATATTGGGGTCCTCCAACATGGAAGTGGTAGGACCAATTAGTTTTCTGACTCAGAGCTGCTTTCTTCCTCAACTTGTCTGCTGGCCTTCCCTTGTATCTTAGCTTTGTCATAGGTCCACTGGCCTTGGCACTCCTTCAGGACATGCCCTGATTTACCACATTTGATACAGAGTCCTTCTTTCCTTCGCCTGTCCTTTTCACTGTTTGGTATCCTTACCATGTTGTTGGTTTGGGTATTCCCCTGTTTGCTGCTGGTCCCTAAAGGCTTGTTCCCCCTTGTTTGTATTTGCTGGTGCCCAGGTTGAATTTGATGAGTTGCTGGTCCTTGCATTCATTTTCTGGTTTGCAAACTGCATGTCATCCATTTTGCAGGCAAAGTGATTAATTGATCTAAGGTATATGATGGACCTTCAGCCTCATTTGCCAGTACTTCAATCCTTAAGATCTCTTGTGTACTTCGGGTTTTAACCCTTCCCTGAATTGGTCCTTGAGGGCTTCCTGGTTCCAGTCTACCTCTTGGATCAGGATCTGGAATTGGGTAGCATAATCCAATGCACTCTTGGTTGTGTTAATTTCCTTAGTTTGGATGGTCTTTTCCTTTATGACTGGGTCATTAAAAGCATCCAGGAATCCCTTCCTGAAATCCTTCCAGGATGCAAGAATACCTGTGTGTTCGCCTGCTAGTAGTTTCGGCAGTAAGGTTGTGCCCAGTTTGCTGCTTCCCCTCCTCCATGTTCATTACACAGCAGATATCTTTTTTCGGTCAAAGGCTGATTCCATAGTCAGCAAAGAAAAGTTCCATGCTGATTATGAAGTTCTCTGCTTCCTTCCCCTTTTTCCCATTAAATTTGCTGGGTCTCCCTAGTTGCCTCCTTAGGAGTGTGGTTTGCAGCAAGGGTAGGTTGGTTTGCTTGGGATGGAGGTTCTGTTCAGGGTCTTATTGTGGACTCAGCCTGGAAGGTTCTTCCCAGAAAGGGTGTTCGTACTGGGGAGGCTGAGGGGGATCGTGAGGGGCTTCCTATGACCACCCTAGTTCTTCCCCTGGTTTCTTCTGTCCTTTCCCTTGGCCTTCCTGCTTCAGTTGTTTTCTGGAGCTCATTTCCTAGATGGTTACCCTTGTTCTAGTGCGATTAGGATCTCCCCTGTGTTTTCAGTTTTCTTCTCTAAGCTTTCAAGCTTTGCTCTTGCATTCCCAGTACCCAGTTTATTTCCATGGAGATGTCCTTTAATTCTTTTATCAGGTTCCCCATTTCTGCTTTTAGGTGTCCTGGTTCTTTGCCACATAGAGGACATTTTTGTTGGATGTTTCCATTGACCTTACCATCCAGTCCATTTCCTTCTTGTGGGTTAGTGATATTTGACACTGATTTATACCTGTGATTGCCTTTTCTAGTTCCCTATGTTATTGTCTCTAAGTTCCTTGAGCCCGCCCTGATGGCGTGGCAATGGTGTGAATAGGGTTGGCAGTGGCTATGGTTCCGGGACCTGGCTGGGGTTGTGTCCTTGCCTCTTCGCCAAGGCCGTGCCTTGTTCGTATATGGTTCGGGTCATATCTTCTACCTCATCCCTCTCTGGATTTGAGATATCTTCTGGGTCTGGATTTATCAGGTGAATTGGCAGTTGAGGGCTGCAGAGTGGTATTCCCCCTATTTCCCTCCCAGGATGGGGGCCCGAGTGGGGTTGGGTTGAGCACTGGTTGTGGGTTTTGTGGCAACCCCCCTGGCATTCCTTGGAGGGTCTCATCTGGGTTACCTTCAGCCTCTGGGGAAGCAGGTTTGGGTGATTGTGGCCTACTATTTGCCACTCTGCTTTAAGATTGAGTTTGTGGTCTCTGTGACATAGTTTTTTTTTTGTGTTCTCTGATGTATCACAGGAGTTAGCTGGTTTCTTGTGTACTCAGCCCTTAGTATCTGTGTAGTATACTTATGTTCGCCACTAGTTAAGTTAAGAGCTTGCTTTATAATGTTGTGACCCTCTGGAGGCTCCTTGTGAGCACTTAAGTAGTGGCTGCATTGACAGTTTGGTGCTATGCAGTATGTATTGAGTGTTCTAGTTACAGTGTTTGCTATGGTCTATGGTGGTTGACAAGATAAAGCAAGCTGAGGCATCCAGTCTTGCTACATCCTCCCTATATACACCTGTGGCTGTGGTGGCTGTGGATGTATTATTTAAGCACAATCTGCAGTAGGTATGGGTTATATATAGTACCATGGGTTAGGTAATTGTTCATCTTAAGTTTGTGCAGCTCCAAATCTTATAGAGCTGCATGAGGTCCAAGGGGTAAGCACTGAGGTCATGTGACAACTCACTCCTTGCTCCAGGTAACAAGGTAGAGAAATGCTGGAGCAAGTTCAGGGTAACCACCATAAGCACCAAGATCATGTGACCTTGTTTATGGCTTGTTCTGCTTAGGAAAAATGCCATAAATCTGTAAAATATTCAGTTACTCTGTTATGTCTGTTTGACAGGTCATAACAATAGTGTATGTGTGTAGTGTGCTTGATGTGAATATCATACTACTCTTGATTTATCTCAAGGTTATAATCCAATCATATTGACTAACATCTGTCTGCTTAAGGTTCAGTTGAAGGAGTTTGTGGTGATTCCAAGGCTGGAAAATGATTAAATCTTTGTGATAGCTGGTCTCAGTCATTTGGAGCTTGTTGCTGCACAATTCTGGCATTCCTGCATTCCACCATACAGCCATACAGCCATACCACTGTACTGCCATTCTGGCATTCTGGCAAATGACAGAATTCTGTCATTCTGGCACATGCCAGATTCCAGCCAGATTCTGCCCTTCTGGCATCTGGAGCCAGAGGAGGAGCAAGAATGGTGATTTTGTGCCAGAATCTGGATGCAGGTGGTGGTTTCCTGCATTTTTCTGGCATGACATCTTTAACAAGAGCCCTTGACTCTATGGATCAGGCATATTTATTGATATCATGGTAGTTGGTTGTTACTGTGGTTCTGGGTATTGGTGCCCTACTCATCCTCATATTCCTCCATTCAACTTCAAAAACACTACAACTAGCAACTCTACCAGGTCTCATGGTACCTATGTGCACCAACCACTGTACAGCTCTGGCTCAAATAATCCTCAAAACTATATTGTGAGTAGTACAGCCTGGAATCCTCATAATGTTGTGCACATTGTTACAGGTCAGGGTACACTTGAATTAAGGATGTGATGCTGATATTCTGGCATTCTGGCATCAAGGGTAACTCAATTGCATCAGCTTATAAATCAGTGCTTCTGTAATTGAGTTACCCTTGATGCCAGAATGCCAGAATATCAGCATCACATCCTTAACTTGAATATCTAGAGCTTAAGCAAATGTAGATATGTTAGTATACACTAATTGTACTCAATACTTCTTAGACTAGAGTAAGAAGGCTCAAAGTAGTTGCAATGCAATCAAGTAACACTCAAGGTAGTCTTAATCTTTCACAGTGTAAACTGACTAATTTATAGGTATAAAGAGCAAGACTACTATGGTCAGCTTCCCTTAGATATCTTAAATGTAGTTCAGCCCTAGTTGCTTGGACTAACTGATACTAATCTTGATACTAGACTTAAGCAATAGCTTATAGGATAGATGGTGGGCTGCCTAATGTGTGTACTTCCTCAGCTACAGGTACTTAGATTTCCTCTAATAGCTGGTACTTAATGTCATGCTCAATCAGGCAATATTGTATCCTTATATAACTCTGTATATAAGATACAATGAATCAGACAGTATATAACTAATATGGTACTTTATTCCTCAGTACTAGTTATATAAGAAATCACACAGACAAGAGAAATAGAAAGAGAAAAAGGAAACCAATAACCAGTCTGGGTTGAGTAGAGTAGTGAAGGTGGTCTGGAAGGGCCTCAGAGGAGGTCCTTTTATACCCTGAGGAGGGTGTTCCAGAGCCAAATAGATACATGCATGCCAGTGTAATCATCAAAAGAGGGTACTGCTATACTTGGGGTACACCCTAGCCCAGTATAGGATAAGAGAGTAAAGACAGGGTGTGGATCAAAGGCATTGATGCATCTGAGACCTGCTATTGGCTTGTAAATCATATTATCATAGTATATACATGTCATGAATGGAGGCTACATCTCAGTGAGTCATAAAGTGAGTCAGAGAAGCTTCTGGATCAATTTGGGAAGCTCTCCTGACTCACTGGAGTCATTAGATCTTGATTGATGGTCCAGTAAGATTCTAATGATCTTTGGGCCATTCCGGTGCAGGGATCTGGTGGATCGCAACGATCTTTGGGCAGCAGATACTGCCGAAGATTAGCTATCGATAGAGGATAAGATCGCTTTGATAGAGTAAGCGGTTGCAGAGATATGGGCAGTGCAATGTTATAATCAATATCTCTTGATAAGAGGAAATATTGCAACCTCTGTATCTCTCTGAGATCTTATTTTAAAAACTTAATAAAATATGTGTTGGAAAGCGGGAAATTTGTACTATTTAATGGAACACAAAATAGTACAATTTGGAGTGCATACAAATTCAAGTATTTCACAAATTAATTACAGAGGCATCGCTTGAGGTTGGCAGAGCAGACTAAAATAATAAAAGAATGTTAGTGATCCATAACAGGAGGCTGGAAGAGTTCAAAATGAAGCTTTTGGAGCTCATTCTTGACTGTCCAACAAGGTGGTTGTCAACTCAAAATATGATTGAATGCTTCTTGTGTCATGACCCTCTGGAGGCTCCCTTGTGGAGCACTTAAGTAGTGGCTGCGTTGATGGTTTGGTGCTATGCAGTATGTATTGAGTGTTCTAGTTACAGTGTTTGCTATGGTCTATGGTGGTTGACAAGATAAAGCAAGCTGAGGCGTTCAGTCTTGCTTTACTCCCCTTATATACATGTGACTGCAGTTGCTGTGGTGGCCCCCCTTTCCTAAGCGCTGTCTACAGCAGTTATAGGTTCTATATAGTACTAGGTCTTAGGTAATCGTTTATCCTAAGTTTGTGCAGCTCCGAATCTTATAGAGCCGCGCAAGGTCCAAGGGTCATGTGACTTTTGGACTTTAAGCACCTGGCGCTTGATCGCTGAGTAAGCACCGAGGTCACGTGACAACTCGCTCCTCGCTCCAAGTAACATGGGAGAGAAACACTGGAGCAAGTTCAGGGTAACCACCAGCGCTTAATCGTTGGGTAAGCGCCCAAGATCACATGATCTCGTTTATGGTTTGTTCCGCTTCGGGAAAAATGCCATAAATCTGTACAATATTCGGTTGTTAGGTTATGTCTGCTAGGCGGGTCATAACATTATCCCCCCCTTTGGACATGTCTTGGGGGATCTCGAGGCATGTTTCTTTTCTGGGTTCTAAAAGTTTCTAAAAGGTATCTCATATATCAAGGAGGTTAAAGGCGCTGGACTCGAACCAACAACCTTCCGTTCAATGTGTAATTGCTCAGCTAGGGGATGATGAGTCAGGCTAGACCCCTTAACCTCTACGCTACATGAGATTACTATCTCCTTGCTTATTTCCTTGTTTAAGCTTACTTCTCGACACATGGTCTGTGAATAAAACAGCTTATACAAAGATATTTATTATTTTTATTTTTTTAAGGAAAAACAAAAAATGGCTTCCCTCCTGAGTATACCCAGTCTACGTTTTTGGATACCCATAAGTCCCCTTCTTCCCCCTCTATGTCTGTCCAACACTTCATTATGGCCGACCAGCTATTCCCCAGGATCACCGTTGGCCGTACCTTCATTGACTTCACATGAGCATATCTGCCTGTGAAGTCTGCCTCGTACTGGCTCAGGGCTTTGAGCGAGTACTTCCCGTTTGACTGGACCATGTCATCCAGGATCCAGATGTTGGCATCCTCCGACAGATTCCCCACGTTCCAGACATTGCACATCCAGCTATGGGAGCCCTTGGATCGCGCATACGCCGTCTTCCCAGTTCCTGTTTTGCCTTCAATCACCAGGATGCAATGGCGCACACCCCTCCCTCTCTTCTCAGCCTCTTCCACAAACCATTGGTCTGCCCTGTTGATGTGCGCCCAGTCTTCTGGGACTTCCAACTCCACCGGGATTGCAGGCATGCATCCCCAGTCCTCCTTATATGTGTACTCAGCATATGCTTGTACCGAGTTCCACGTCGTCACCATCTGGAGGGGGCGCAGGTGCTTGAATGCCTGGTAGTATTCTTTTTTTGTCGCCAAGGCAACAATCTCTGCCCCATCCTCCAGCTCCACCTCTGCCCTCAACCTTTTCCTGCCCTTCCCCTTCACCAGGATTTCCTCCAACCTTTCCAAGGTCAGGTCCCCCACCATCAGCTCCTCTACCTCCTCGCCATTAGCTCCAACATCCTTCCAGAGGTAGTTGAAAGCCTCCCTTGCAGGGTTGCCTCCTGGTCTGTCCTTGAGGTCCTTTGGCAGGATGTTGGGGTGTTGCCCTTCGAAGTCCCAGAACCGGGTGTTCTGGGTGTTCCAGCCACCCTTCCGCTCCTGACTGATGGAGAGGGCGTGGACATGGAGGGGCTGGGCCAGGTTGTAGTTCGGTTCCTTGGGGTTGTGGCGTTCCACCACCGCCAAAGTCACCCAATGATTTGGCCGTTGGCAGCAGAACGCCTCGTATTGGGCGACAAGCCCACTTGAGGGCTGATCGCGTAGCTTCGACCAGGTTAGCAGCACCGCCCTGGTCTGGACGTGGAACTGAGGGGCCGGCACGGTTTTGGTCAGCTCTTCGGACCCTTGATCCATCAGCATAGGCCACATAGAAGTGGGCAAGGGGGCTTGGCTTGATACCAAGGGCGCTGGCGATGGCGACGCTGACCTCTGCCCTTCGCTTGATCCACTTGGCTGGGGTGTTGCCATGTTCGATCCATTTCCGCTTAGCATCGTTTACAGTTTTAGAGGTATTTGGGGACTGGGAAGAGAGCATGAGAGTGCAGGTTATCTCAGGCCTTGTGCTTGTCTATATAAGCTGCAAGGTCTGTTTTGATCGTCACATGACTCTGTCTTGCATTTGTTGTGATCACATGACCTTATTTCAGTGATGACGCATCTCTGAGGGGTGCCCTTCCATCTGTTCCCCCGTGGCAGCCTTAAACCTTGCTGCGCTCAGGGCCTCCGCTCCTCCACTCTGGTCAGTGCCCCCTCTCCGACCCCTCCGGTAGTTCAGGGGATAGCAGCCATATCATGTGACATTGTCTGGGTCACATGACCTTGTTGTTTTTCTTCGTCTGCTTGGGACACATGTTCACTTTGTGTCACGTGACTTGTTTGTTTTCTTGCTTGTCCTTGTATGTCTTTCCCTTGTGACGCATCTCTGAGGGGTGCCCTCCCATCTGTTCCTCCGCATCGGCCTTGATCCTCGCTACACTCAGGGCCTCCACTCCCCCACTTTGGTCAGTGCCCCCTCTCCAACCCCTCCGGTAGTTAGGGGATAGCGTATATTCACATGACTAGGCTAGGTCATGTGATTCCTACGCTTTGTTGTTTGTTTTCTGGCAGATGGTCACGTGTCTGTTGGTGTCACCTGACCAGACCTTGTTTTGATGTTTGTGCAAGTTATTGTGTTGCACCGTGATTTTTTAATGTTTGTGGTTTTGTTGTTTTCCTTCCTCATCCTGTCTTTACTATGCATGTTATTTCCCTGAACTACAATCCCCTTGACTGCACCTGCTGGTCTCTCCCTGAGGGGGAGTACTGCGCCTACTGTGATGCTGTGTGCGACGCCTCCCTTGAAGACTTCTATCAAGGTGTTGGGGACTGGTTCTTCTGTGGGGTGCCAGGTATGTGTGTTCGTTCTTCATTGTTCTCACGTAGCTAACTTGTTCTGTAGAAGAGCGCATCCTCCTTGATGGTCAGGCCCATGAGGCCACCCTTGAGCGTGTCTGGGTGTTCATTGATCAGGACTACAAGTCCTTTGAGGAGCAGTCTCACCAGGCTGCTCTTGCTGAATTCTTTGAGGAGGGCTCTGCTCCCTTGTTTGATGAGGCTTCACCCTTTGCAGCGTCTGGTTCTGGGTGTTTCCAGAACTACATGGCCGACTTCCCAGGGGGGGAGGCTCCTTGGCTGCAGCCCACTACCCGGTCAGTTGTTCAGACCAATAAGAAGGATAAAAGGGGCAAGAAGCCCTATACCCAGCCCCTCAAGGGCAAACGTAAAAATAGAGAGTAAAAGGAAATGTATTAAGTTTGGTGTGTGAAAGAAAATAAAACTCTTATACATTTGGGAGACAATTTGTGGGAGGCAAAGTGGTCATATGGGGTTTGATTCCAACAGTGGCACCTCCTCCAGAGCTTTGACAAGCTTGTTTTCCCACCGGTCCCAGTCCTGTTTGGCTTCTTCCACAGCTGGGTCCAGGGTGGGTTCCTTTATTTCTGGCTTGGCTTCTTCCTCAGCCACAACCAGTGATTCTAGGCTTGATGTAAGGCTTGTCATATCAGTGTTGTAATTGGTGTTTTTGTTTGGGTGCACCTTCACCCAATTTTGGAAGTCACTCATGTTTGCCTGCTTCGTCCTGATAGCAGTAAACATCTCATCAGTGGTAGTTGCTTTGAGCAGTCCCACATACGGTGCAGCTGGTGTCAACTTCCATTCTTCCAGCAATGCCTTTGCCCAGCGCTCCACCTCCCAGTCCCCTCCGTCTGCCATTTGGCCTGTGGCCCTCCTCTGTTGTCTTGCTGCCTTGGTCACCACGTCGACTGTTGGTCCCACAATATTGTCGACAACATACATCGGTGTTCTTAACAAGGCATTTCTTGTTGTTGGCTTCCGGCTTCCATGCCATGTCAGGACCCCTAACCTGGGATCCAGGTACTTGTCATTGTCAATCCAGTTCCTTTCATCCCTTAACTTCTTTGGGATGTACACTAGGTTAGCCCCTGGCAACAGTCGTTCGGCATACCTCTGGGCGTCTTCCACACTGGAGCAGTACATCCCTGGTTTAGGACGATTTTCCCTGCCAGGGTAGGGTGCTGGCCGCCTGGTGGTGGGTGGCTGCCAAAGTGGGGCCACCTGATTTTCAGCAAGTGGGGTGTAATGGTTGGGATGTGCAACTGGGTGAGTGACAAAAGGCATGTTTTTGGGGTTTCGCAGGTGTGTTGTGGTGCAAGTGAGGTGGTAGAGCGGGCTTTGGCCTTTCTTGGGTATCCTGGATGGCTCCTTTTTAAAGCTTTCCAGATCCTCGTTTGGTTCTCTTTGGCCTGCCTTTCGAGTCACCTGAGTGCTGACTTGTCTTGACTGGCATTGGTGCGTCTGGTAAGCACCTTTGCAAGTCATTTAGAACCTCTTTCATGTCAGCAAACTTGCTGGCACATTCCATTGTGTCTTCTATTGGGTTGTAGCCCTTCCATCTGATTTGGTAAAACAGCTCGCCATTCCGCCATTCATAATTTGCAATGTGGTCCACCTTGTATTCCTCCTCTCCTTTTTCCGTTATGATTGGTGGTGGTTTGGCCTGCCTTCTTCGGAAGTCTTTATCTTCTGTGAATGGCGAGAGGAGATTTACATGGAATACATTGTGTACACGTATGGTTTTAGGTAAGTCCAGGCGATATGCATGGGATGAGATCTTTTCTGTGATTTCAAAGGGCCCCCCTTTTCGGTTGTCCAGTTTCTTGGAGGGTCTCTTGGACAAGAGGTTTGTTAGGAGCAGCCAAACCTTGTCTCCTACCTTGAATTCCCTCCCTTTCTTTTCCATTTGTTGGTGTAATTCCATTGAGGCTCTTGCCTCATCCCATACCTTTTCCATTTGATTACGCATGTTGTCTGCAGCAGGTGCCTCAGATGGTTCTTCTCCCTCTCGGACAACCCATCTTGGGTTTTTTCCATATACTGTTTCAAATGGGGTTTGTCCTGTTGTAGCATTTACGTGGTTGTTGTGGCAGAATTCAGCAATGGGTAACCATTTTACCCAATCATCTTGTCTATAATTGCAGAAGGTTCTTAAGAACCCTTCTACCCATTGATTTGTCCTTTCCGACAGACCATCTGTTTCTGGATGGAAAGCAGTCGAGAATCTGGGCTTTGTCCCAATTCCTTTGTATAGGTCTTTTAGGAATTGGCTGTTAAAGGTTGGCCCTTGGTCTGAGACAGTGGTTTCTGGGGTCCTGTGATGTCTCCATACTTCCCTTATGAATATTTCTGCCAGTTCTTCTGCATTGGTGCTCTCCAGACATGGTACAAAATGGGCCTGCCGGGAGAAGCGATCTACAACTGTCAAGATACTGTTGTACCCTTTTGAGATGGGTAATTTGACAATGAAATCATATGCGACATCTGCCCATGGTTTCCATGGGATTGGTAAGGACTTCAGGGGAGTGCCTTGTTTGTGTCCTTTGCTTCTTTGACATGTTTCACAAGATTCCACGTATCGGTTTATTTGGGCCTTCATTCCTGGCCAATAGTAATCCCTTGATAGTAATTCTAGTGTTCGGGCTTGTCCCTGATGACCTGCCACTGGGGCATCATGGCACTCCTCAAGGAGACTCAACCTCAAGTCCTTGTCATCCGGGATGTAGAGCCTATCGTCATACCTTAATAGGCCCTCCTTCATTTCATACTGTCTAAATTCCTTCTGTACTGAGGGCGGTAGTTGTTCTTTATTTGCCATGCTCAGCCTTAAGGATCTGATAGATTCGTCTTCTTCCTGAGCTTCTTTAAGCTCTTCCCAGAAATTCCCCTGTACTTCTGCCATGAAACCTATGAACCTTTCTTCTGGAATCATGATCTGTGGTTCCATAGGGGTATCCCCATGGTCGCTCCTTCTGGAAAGGGCATCTGGCTTCTGTGAGAGTTTCCCTGGTCTATACACAATCTGAAAATTGAAGGGTGCCAGAGTGAGATACCATCTGGCATGCCTTCTATTCCACATCTGGGCATTTTGCCAGTACTGGAGGTTCCTATGGTCAGTGTATATCACAATAGGTTCCTCTGTCCCTTCTAAGTATAACCTCCAGTGCTCTAAGGACCTAACAATTGCAAGCAACTCCTTGTTGTAGGTGTCATAATTTTTCTCTGGTGGGGTGAAGCTCTTCGATAGGAAGGCAATTGGATGCAATCGGTTGTCATCACCCTTTTGGCTTAGTACTGCCCCCATGGCCACTCCTGAGGCATCTGTTTCCAGTATGTATGGCCTGTTTGGGTTTGGGTGGATCAGGACCGGTTCTCTTGCTACTGCTTCCTTGATAGCTTCAAATGCTTCCTGTTGTTTTCTTTCCCACAGGAATTTGACATCTTTTTGGGTGAGATCTGTGAGGGGTTTGGCTAAGGTACTAAACTTCTCTATCCACCTTCTATAGAACCCCACGAAGCCTAGGAAGGCTTGGACTTCTTTTACTGTGTTAGGTTCTGGCCATTCTAGAACTGCCTTTACCTTTTCCTTTTCCATCAATATCCCTTCTGGGGATATGACAATTCCAATGAAGCTTACCTCCTTCACAAAGAACTGGCACTTGTGGGGTTTGAGGAAGAGGTGGTTTTCCCTCATTCTTCTTAACACTTCCCTGACATGTTGTATGTGTTCTTCCCTGTTTCTGGAAAACACTAGTACATTGTCCATGTAGATTACCACATAATCGTCTATTATGTCATGGAACTTTTCCATCATGAACCTGGTAAAGGTTCTTGGTCCTTCTTTTACTCCGAATGGCATGACCAAGCATTCAAACTGGCCTTCTCCTGTCCTGAAAGCTGTTTTCCATTTGTCTCCCTCTTTTACTCTGATGTTGTTGAACCCCCATCGAACATCCATTTTTGAATAGATGGTTGCATCCTTCAGTCTCTCAATCAATTCTATTTGGATTGGAAGTGGAAACCTGTCTGGCTTGGTGATGTCATTCATCTTATGGTAGTCGACTACCAACCTAAGCCCTCCATCTGCTTTGTTCACATAGAAACAGGGTGCAGCTACAACTGACTGGCTGGGCCTTATTTTCCTGTTTCTTAGTTCCTCCTCTAGGTACTCCCTGAGCGCCTTTGTTTCTGCTGGTGACATACTGTACCTCTTTGCAGGCTTTGGCAGCTCCGCTCCCTCGATCAGGTCCATTTTGAAGTCTAGGTTACCTTGGCGGGGTGGAAGTTCTCGGAAACCTTCTTCCCCAAATAGGTCTTCAAAATCCCTAAATTCTTCTGGGATTTGTAGGCTTTCACTTGCTGCCCTTGCCTTGATTTCATCTGGGTATGAGATGGTAAGGTCTTTCCGATCTATGATAGGTTCTGCTTCTTCAAGCCATTCTTTCCCTAGGACTATGTCTGTGTCACCTAGAGTCATTACATAAAGGGAGCATTTTAGTGTCTTCCCTTCCACTTTGATGTTTAGTTCTGCCCTTTCTTCTATGGCATCCTTGATTTCATTTCCATCAATGGCCACAATTGATTTCTTGTGTTTGAGGGGAGTGGTTGGAATCCCTTTTTCCCTTGAATAGGCCTTATCGATGAAGTTGGTTGAAGATCCTGAGTCAATCAGCGTCTTAGCTGGTTCCATGATTCCCTCTACCATAGTGTATATTATTGATTGATTACTAGACTTCTTGAGGTAACATACATCTGCGGTAGGGGTTATATTGGGGTCCTCCAACATGGAAGTGGTAGGACCAATTAGTTTTCCAACTCAGAGCTGCTTTCTTCCTCAACTTGTGTGCTGGCCTTCCCTTGTATCTTAGCTTTGTCGTAGGTCCACTGGCCTTGGCACTCCTTCAGGACATGCCCTGATTTACCGCATTTGATACAGAGTCCTTCTTTCCTTTGCCTGTCCTTTTCACTGTTTGGTATCCTTACCATGTTGTTGGTTTGGGTATTCCTGTCGACGACGACAAGTCAGGCGACGAGGAAAATAGTGAGAAAGTAAAAGAACTTGTATTCGACAAGAGGTCAAGTTCTTGAGGGATCCTCTGCGAACTTGACCTGGTTTATATACATGGTATGAGCCACATCATAACAAACAAGTCTGTACAGTGAGTCACGACAGATAAGAGATAGAAGCAGTAGAAGCGACTGTGGAACTGCGGAATTTCACATCAGAGTTGAAATACATCTCGGTTACCGGTCCAGAACATTCCCTGAGTCACATGACACAGATATACCATAAAAGGCAAGTATGTTTTGAAGTTGATCTCATAAAATGTAGTAAATCGAGAAAATATTGTAGAGTGGATATATGCGTGTCAGTTCATGACACTTCCCCCCTTCAAGGCACGGGGGTCCTGGGGTGCCTTTGGGTGCGACTTGACATAGTCAGCAATGAGTTCTGGTGCATTCGCCAGGTCGTCATAGGTCAACCATTGTTGCTCGTCATAGCCAAGCCACTTGACATAGTATTCGAAGACGTTAGATCTTTTGTTGTATCGTGACTTTATAATCTGTTCCACTTCGAACTCTTCTTCCCCTTCAGGAGTTACCACAGGTGGTGGTGGGGGAACCTGACAGCCATAGGGGTCGTCCTTATATTTGGTCAGGAGTGAGACATGAAACACTGGGTGTATTTTCATGGTTATCGGTAGGTCCAGTTTGTAGGCATGTGTGCCATGTTGTGCTACCACCTTGAATGGTCCAACTCTTTTGTGGGCCAGTTTCCTGGAGGCCTGCTGTGTCCGTATGTTTTTGGTATCAAGCCAGACTTTGTCTCCAACCTTAATTGCTTCAGGAGTCCAATGCTTCTGGTCATAGTATTCCTTGATTCTCTGGTTTGCTATTTCCAGGGCTGCCCTAAGTTCGTCATGGCCCTTTTGGAGCCATTCTGCATGGTTGTCTGCTAAAGGGAGTTCTGGTTCCTCCCTGTCCCCAACTGCTAGCCTTGGGTGGAAACCATAGTTTGCAAAGAATGGTGATTTGCCAGTTGAGGCGTTGACACCATTATTGTAGGCAAATTCAGCTAATGGTAAGACGCGACCCAGTCATCTTGTCTGTCTGATACATAGTCTGATGTACCCTTCCACTACTTGGTTGGCTCGTTCGGACTGGCCATCTGTCTGAGGGTGGTATGCTGTGGAGTAGGAGGGTTTTATATCCAGTCGTTTGTATAAGTGCCTTAAGAATTTGGATGCGAAGTTGGGGCCACGGTCTGAGATTGTTTTCTGTGGTAACCCGTGGAGTTTCCATACATATGTTAGGAACAGGTTGGTGCAATCCATAGCACTGGCTTCCGATTGACATGGAATAAAGTGGACCATTTTTGTCAGGCGATCGACGACTGTAAATATGGCATCAAATCCTTCTGACAAGGGTAGCCCAGTGATCAGATCGTAGGTAATTTCTTCCCAAGGTTTTTCTGGTGCAGGTATTGGGTTTAAGAGCCCTGGGGGAACTTGGTTGCTGTGCTTGTTCCTGATGCATGACTCGCAGTGTGTGACATATTCGTTGACTGATTTTTTCATTGATAACCACGTGTATTTGCAATTTAACAACTCATATGTTCTGAACTGTCCTGGGTGTCCTGCTGCTGGGCTATCGTGACAGCTTTCAATGACCAGTTTGCGAAGTTCCTTGTTATTTGGGACGTAGATTCTGCCCTTGTGTCGTAAGAGTCCTTCATCCCATTCCCAATCTTTGACCTTCTCATTGTCCTCTAGGGCTTTTAGCACTTTTGACAGGTGCTCATCCCCTGGGATAGCGTCCCTAATGAGTTGTTCCAGGTCATGGTCTGGTGTGATTGCTTGTAACCACAGAGATTTTAATTCCAAAAATTGGTTTTGTGCAAGCAGAGCTTGGCTCTCACCCCCCTCTTTAGGGATGTGTCTTGACAGCCTAGAGAGTATGTCTGCCCTGCCATTCTTTGCCCCTTCAACATATAAAATCTTGAATTCGAACCTGGATAAGAACTCATGCCACCGTGTGACCCGACTGTTCAGTGGCCGATTTGTCTTCCAATACTCCAAATTCTTGTGGTCACAAACAATGTTTACTGGGTGTTCGGCCCCTTCTAACAAATGACGCCAGTGTTTAAGGGCCTTGATAATTGCCAGCATTTCTTTGTTGTAAATATCGTAGTTTCTCTCTGCTGGGACCATTGCCTTGGAGTAATAGGAAATTGGGTGGAGCATTCCGTCCTCTCCGTATTGTAATAATACCGCGCCTGTGGCATAGCCTGAGGCGTCGGTTTCCAGAATGAATGGTTTGTTGGGCTCTGGCTGAATTAGGAGGGGGGCTTCTTTTAATTTCTGCTTCAGCAGATTCCATGCTTGATCCCTTTCTTCTGTCCATTCCCATTTTACGTCCTTTTTGACAAGTTCATAAAGACATCTTGTGATTTTTGAAAAGTCTTTTATGAAGTGCCTCAACCAATTTGCAAATCCCAATCCTTCCAGGACTTTGGTTGGGTTGGTGGGGGTTGGCCATTCAACAGCCTTTTCGACCTTGGCTGGGTCTACTTTAATTCCCTGGGGAGTCACTACTATTCCCAGGTAGTCCACTTCAGTGACATCAAAAACACATTTCTCCAGGGCGCAGTATAGACCAGCCTTTTGAAGCCAGCGCAGGACTTCTCTGACGTGTTCATTGTGTTCTTCCTGGTTCTTTGAGAATACTAATATGTCGTCCATGTAGATTACAACGTAAATGCCCTTGATGTCCTGGAATTCTTCTCGGATCATGGCCATGAAGGTTCCCGGTGCGTTCTTTTGACCAAATTGCATGACTAGGGGCTCATACAGCCTGTATTTGGTCTTGAAAGCAGCCTTCCATTCGTCTCCTTCCCGAATTCGTATGAGGTTGAAACCCCACTTTAGGTTGAACTTGGTAAATATCTTTGCCCCACGCAAAGTTTCCACAATATCATTGATGCGTGGGAGTGGGTATACATTGGAGACGGTCATTTCGTTTAGCCGCCGGTAGTCGATGCACATGCGCAGCTTCCCATTCTTTTTTTTGACGAATATGACTGGAGATGCCATTGGTGACCTTGAGGGTCTGATATGCCCTGCTTTCAGTTGGCGATCCAAGGTTTTGCGTAATTCTGCATCTTCCTTGACACCCACACTATATATGGGACCATGTCTTGGCTTGGCATCTGGTTTTAAATCTATTTCCATATCCCACTTTCTATGGGGTGGTAGTGGTTGGACGTCGTCTTCTTCGGCGAATATTTTCTGGAACTCTTTATATTTTGTTGGGAGGGAGTCTAGGGAGTCCAGCTGAAGCTCCTTAGGTTCATTTGCACGCATGTGCAAGGGTTTTGTGATGCAATGCTTCAGGCATATTGGTGAGTCGAACTTCATGTCTTTTCCATCCCAATCAATGTTGGGGTTATGGAATTTGAGCCATGACATGCCCAGGACTAAATTGTTTTTTCCAACGTTCACAACATAGGCGCTGAGGATTTCTCGATGCTCTCGAATGCACAGCTCAAAGGTGCAATAGTGGGTCACAGACCCAGAGTCTATCTCCCTTCCATCGATTACCCTTAGTTTCTTGGGTGTTTTTAGGGCAACAGTAGGAATACGGTATTGTTTAACCAAATCTTCATGTATAAATACTGACATGGCCCCTGAGTCAATCATGGCCCATCCGTTGAATTTTTTCATGTTATATGCAGACTTGTGTTTGGGGGTTATGCACAGAGGGAATGCATGAAAGAAAAATTGTAGTTGTGATTGGTTTCCTAACGACATACATTCCATTTCCATATTTTTATTTTCATTATGCGCATTTTGTAACATAACGCCCAAGACCGCCCCCCTGGCATGGTTTGAGCTCATTCTTTTACCGACTCATCGTCGGTTGTTTCTACATCCTCAACCACTGCCTCGTATCCTGACATCTTAGCTGAGGGGCATTTGGCTGCAATATGACCCTGTCCTCCACAGTTGTAGCAGGTGCTTGTTCCCTTCCCTTTCCCTGCGCTATCCAGGTCCATTGCGTCTGGGTCCTTTGCCTTGGGGGCTGCTGGTGGGTGGTTATCCTTCTTTATGTCCTTGAAGGATTCTTGTATGTTGGCATTACTGCCATCATAGTGGACGGTTGGAACCGTGAAGCCCTTTGCATTGGGGCCAATGGCTACAATTTGGCCTTTTACAGCCCTGCCATCTTTAATCTTGTATATGCGTTCCCCATTCTTGAATTTCTCCTTTTGGGGAGCGCTTTGGGGGTTATTTGTGGGCCTGCTAGTCGAAGCATTGTTGCTGCTGGACTTATTACCCCCATGAGATGTCCTCTTGCTACCGAAGGAAATGAGGTGGCGGTCAATTTCCAGGGCCCGCTGTGTGAGCTGGGCAAATGTTTTTGTGCAGGGATCATAGTTTTGGGCCACCATGCTATCTGTTACGTCTGACGACAGGCCATCATAGAACTGATCACGCATGGCGGCATCGTTGTAGTTGAGGCCTGTGGAATATAAGTTGAATAGGGTGAGGTAGTCCTGAACCATCTTGGATTGTTTCAACTTCTGCCACTTGTCGTGGTTATTTTCAGTGTGGTTCAGATCTCCATATTGGGTAGTAAATTCTTGCCAGAATAAATTGGCATCGTGGAGCCAGGGGATCGCAGTTCCAGGGTTGAGAATTTCAAATTCTTCATACGAGTTAACCCATTCAGCTGCTGACCCTTCGAGATAAGAGGTGATGAAGGCGACCACTTGGTCGGCCAAGTGTCCACTCATGTTTGTATTGATATATCGGGCACAGGCGATTCTGAATGAGATGGCGTCTTCCCGTTTTGTGCCATCAAATTTTTGAGGGGCGGCCATCTTAACTTTTGCAGTCAACCCTCCAGAGGGAGCAGGTGCTGCTGGTTGTGGTTGGACTGTACCAGTGGGAGTTAGTACTTGAGCAGTGCCTGAGCCACCCGTGGACAGGTTGATTTGCGCCTCAATGCGCGTGATAGTAGTTTGGAGAATGGCTAACATTCCCACTAGGTTGTTGACATTGGTGGCTAGTCCGGCCACATCCGCATCTATCTTTGTCTGATTCATGGTAAGTTTTGCTTCGAGTGAGTCTGTATAGGTCTTATTATTGTGTTCGATGTCCCCAATGTTGTTTTGGAGGTTATTGGTTCGTTCTCGCAGTTCGTCCATTGATCGAAGCATATAGATGACCTTGTCTTCATCAGACATATTTGCCCAGGCAGGGGCAGGAGGTTGTGACACCATTTCAGAGAAGGTTTGATAGAATTTTAAAGGCGACGGAGACGGTAAGGAAGTACAGGGAATTGGGAATTGTTTTGGTAATATAGGATTTCTTTCCCCTGCACAAGTCTATAAATTTCGAAGTTTCTGACCCCTGCAAACCTTAGCCAGGTATCGTCCAAGTCCCAACTTTTGGTGTCTTGGCAATGGTATGGGCACTCCACCCTCTTCAATTTAGTTTGATCCCACAGGAGTGTCTCCTTGGGGAGGATTGGCTTGGGCTGCTGGAAGGGATGTTTCTTCCTGAATTGGCGAGCCTGTGCCACTTAGAAAGGTAGGGTGAGGAAGGTCTGATGGCGTTGAGAAGACGGGGAAGGCGTACTCGTGGGGTTCAGCTGTTTCTCAGACTATAGCTTCTAGTCTGAGATGGTCTTGGAGGAGGGATAGGTAGTCCTCCTGGTGTTCGCACAAACGTTCAGTTAAGTATGCGCAACGGGCCTTGGCTTCGTGAAGTTCTTCACGGGTTTCTTCGTACTTATTCCGGTAATAACGGTACCTGTCTAGGAAGTTTTCGATAGTGTTTAACAGGTGACGAAGAAGCTGTTGACCGAGGTTCTCCAGCTTAGAGCTGGTTGCGAGGGATGGTGTAGTAATAGAGGAATTTGTCCTTCTTAGGACAATAAGGGCAGCGTGCGGGGAAGGTGGCTTTGTTTGGCCGACGGCAGATCTTGCACTCAGGGGCACCTGGCTTGGTGATGAAGGCTTGTTGGGCACGTCCGACTCTCTGGGGGCGGACTTTGATAATTACTACTCGGTTAAAATCGATGTGCCCTGCTTCTTCAAGGATACTTTCGACCGAGTTGAGGGTGAAGCAGTGGATCGATAGGTGTCTGAACCACCCACACAGGCGGCAACGCTGATCTTCTGTAAAAGGTTGTGCCACTTGAGGGCCGTGCGTTCCATCAGAGACGTACTTGAGCAAGAGCAAGATAAAAGGAAAAATAGACCCTTTCCCGAGTCTATGGGAATAGGAAGGTGACCTCCGTTGCTCAGCTACTTAAGGGCAATGAGCGACCCCACCTCTTGTTGACGAAAGAGATTAGAGAACCGAAGCTTGTTACGACGTGTGAGGGACCTGGCTATGCAAGGTTTCACAGAGGCGCGTATAGGGCAACGATATCTTGTGACTGTGGATAGGTGGAGTGGGATTGGGGAAGGCAACGAGGAGTTATCTTGAGACGACGCCGATGGCGTTCCAAACATATCCCAGATGACACTGAGACTTACAATTGTCAAGAACTTGACCTGATGTCAACGACGACAAGTCAGGTGACAAGGAAAATAGTGAGAAAGTAAAAGAACTTGTATTCGATGAGAGGTCAAGTTCTTGAGGGATCCTCTGCGAACTTGACCTGGTTTATATACATGGTATGAGCCACATCATAACAAACAAGTCCGTACAGTGAGTCACGACAGATAAGAGATAGAAGCAGTAGAAGCGACTGCGGAACTGCGGAATTTCACATCAGAGTTGAAATACATCTCGGTTACCGGTCTGGAACATTCCCTGAGTCACATGACACAGATATACCATAAAAGGCAAGTATGTTTTGAAGTTGATCTCATAAAATGTAGTAAATCGAGAAAATATTGTAGAGTGGATATATGCGTGTCAGTTCATGACAATTCCCCTGTTTGCCACTGGTCCCTAAAGGCTTGTTCCCCCCTTGTTTGTATTTCGCTGGTGCCCAGGTTGAATTTGATGAGTTGCTGGTCCTTGTATTCATTTTCTGGTTCGCAAACTGCATGTTGTCCATTTTGCAGGCAAAGTCAATTAATTGATCTAAGGTATATGATGGACCTTCAGCCTCATTTGCCAGTACTTCAATCCTTAAAATCTCTTGTTGTACTTTGGGTTTTAACCCTTCCCTGAATTGGTCCTTGAGGGCTTCCTGGTTCCAGTCTACCTCTTGGATCAGGATCCAGAATTGGGTAGCATAATCCAATGCACTCTTGGTCTGTGTTAATTTCCTTAGTTTCTGGATGGTCTTTTCCTTTATGACTGGGTCATTAAAAGCATCCAGGAATCCCTTCCTGAAATCCTTCCAGGATGCAAGAATACCTGTGTGTTCACCTGCTAGTAGTTTCTGGTGGTAATGTTGTGCCCAGTTTGCTGCTTCCCCATCCTCCATGTTCATTAGCACAGCAGATATCTTTTTTCGGTCATCAAAGGCTGATTTGTCATAGTAAGCAAAGAAAAGTTCCATGCTGATTATGAAGTTCTCTGCTTCCTTCCCCTTTTTCCCATTGAATTTGCTGGGTCTCCCTAGTCTCGCCTCCTTAGGAGTGTGGTTTGCAGCAAGGGTAGGTTGGTTTGCTTGGGATGGAGGTTCTGTTTGGGGTCTTATTGTGCACTCCACCTGGAAGGTTCTTCCCAGAAAAGGTGTTTGTACTGGGGAGGCTGAGGGGGATCGTGAGGGGCTTCCTATGACCACCCTAGTTCTTCCCCTGGTTTCTTCTGTCCTTTCCCTTGGCCTTCCTGCTTCAGTTGTTTTCCGGAGCTCATTTCCTAGATCGGTTACCCGTTGTTCTAGTGCGATTAGGATCTCCCCTGTGTTTTCGGTTTTCTTCTCTAAGCTTTCAAGCTTTCGCTCTTGCATTCCCAGTACCCGGTTTATTTCCATGGAGATGTCCCTTAATTCTTTTATCAGGTTCCCCATTTCTGCTTTTAGGTTGTCCTGGTTCTTTGCCACATAGAGGACATTTTTGTTGGATGTTTCCATTGACCTTACCATCCAGTCCACATTTCCTTCTTGTCGGGTTAGTGATATTTGACACTGATTTATACCCATGATTGCCTTTTCTAGTTCCCTATGATTATTGTCTCTAAGTTCCTTGAGCCCTGCCCTGATGGCCGTGGCAATGGTGTGAATAGGGTTGGCAGTGGCTATGGCTCCGGGACCTGGCTGGGGTTGTGTCCTTGCCTCTTCCGCCAAGGCTGTGCCTTGTTCATATATGGTTCGGGTCATATCTTCTACCTCATCCCTCTCTGGATTTGAGATATCTTCTGGGTCTGGATTTATCAGGTGAATTGGCGGTTGAGGGCTGCGGAGTGGTATTCCCCCTATTTCCCCTCCCAGGATGGGGGCCCGAGTGGGGTTGGGTTGAGCCACTGGTTGTGGGTTTTGTGGCAACCCCCCTGGCATTCCTTGGAGGGTCTCATCTGGGTTACCTTCAGCCTCTGGGGAAGCAATGGGTTTGGGTGATTGTGGCCTACTATTTGCCACTCTGCTTTGAGATTGAGTTTGTGGTCTCTGTGACATAGTTTCTTTATGTTCTCTTATGTATCACAGGAGTTAGCTGGTTTTCTTGTGTACTCAGCCCTTAGTATCTGTGTAGTATACTTATGTTTGCCACTAGTTAAGTTAAGAGCTTGCTTTATAATGTTGTGACCCTCTGGAGGCTCCCTTGTGGAGCACTTAAGTAGTGGCTGCATTGACGGTTTGGTGCTATGCAGTATGTATTGAGCATTCTAGTTACAGTGTTTGCTATGGTCTATGGTGGTTGACAAGATAAAGCAAGCTGAGGCGTTCAGTCTTGCTTTACTCCCCTTATATACATGTGACTGCGGTTGCTGCAGTGGCCCCCCTTTCCTAAGTGCTGTCTACAGCAGTTATAGGTTCTATATAGTACTAGGTCTTAGGTAATTGTTTATCCTAAGTTTGTGCAGCTCCGAATCTTATAGAGCTGCACAAGGTCCAAGGGTCATGTGACTTTTGGACTTAAGCACCTGGCGCTTAATTGCTGGATAAGCGCCAAGGTCACATGACAACTTGCTCCTCGCTCCAAGTAACATGGGAGAGAAACGCTGGAGCAAGTTCAGGGTAACCACCAGCGCTAAATCGTTGGGTAAGCGCCAAGGTCACATGACAACTTGCTCCTTGCTCCAAGTAACATGGGAGAGAAACGCTGGAGCAAGTTCAGGGTAACCACCAGCGCTTAATCGTTGGGTAAGCGCTGAGGTCACGTGACAACTTGCTCCTCACTCCAAGTAACATGGGAGAGAAATGCTGGAGCAAGTTCAGGGTAACCACTGGCACTTAATCATTGAGTAAGCGCCGAGATCACGTGATCTTGTTTATGGTTTGTTCTGCTTCGGGAAAAATGCCATAAATCTGTACAATATTCAGTTGTTAGGTTATGTCTGCTAGGCAGGTCATAACAGCAAGCATATAGAGCCCAAGCACTGGAACATTGGTTACATTTGGACTTGGGGATGAAACATGTGGCCAGACATAAGGAATTGCATGCAGAAGAATTCCTGGACCACACCTGGAAGCTATCATGCTGCAACAGTACTCTTCTTTACCACCTCACATCCGGACACATCCAACTCCAAGCACACCTCCATCAGATAGGGAAAGTCAAGTCCCCTGAATGCCCTCATTGTCATAGGCTACCTGAGACAGTGTTACACTACCTAATCCTCTGCCCAGCTCACAGCACCCACCATGCTGCCCACCTAGATAACCTGTCACATGACATGGTAACTCTCTCAGACCTCCTGTTTGAACCAGACAATTTCTCATCTCTTCTTAACTTTGTTCACTCCACTGGGTGATTTAGTTTGTAGTGCCATAGCCAATGTACTTCAAGTTTGTTCCTGTCTAGCTTCCTCTTCTCCTATATGTACTCTTGTTTTCTTTCGTCCTACCCTACCTGTGCACCAGGGTATGCCCTGCAACTTTTTGTAGTCTAACATAGGGCCCAGCCCTGAGACAACTATAAATAGGACTATAAAAAAAAAACTCTTGATTAGCTTCATCACCTATCAAACCTAATTGGGTAAATTTGTCTTGGGTGCTTTTTTGTGTTTTGATTCTTGACCCAACACCCAGGCTAATATTGCTCAAGCTATTTGGGGTCCTGTAACATCCCTGTACCCCATGTACATTTTCAAATTCAATTCAGCTGTGTATTGGTGGCTAACAAGCCTATATCTGAGTCTTGACTGGACTTGTAATGTCACAACCTGACATGGCACCAGACATTTATTTAATATTTTCTCATATTTTTTTGAGATACCTTGTCTAAAGTTTACTAGTCACATGACCAAAGGAACATTCTGGAAGCTTTGTAAGACACTGACAAGTCAACATGTGATATTGGTTTACCAATTGTTGTTTGAGACTATGTAGACAAGGCTGTGCATCTGTGAATATATAAGGAGGGTCAAGTTCAAGGGGGCTCCCCCAAGAAATTGACCTCCTGTCATGAGCATTATCAAGTTCTCCATTAGAGATTAGTATTAGGACATGACACTAGGTCAAGTTCTTCTACAATTGCAACAGTTCCTTCCCCCATTCCACCACCCCTTGCCTCTGTGCAACCCTCAGGGCTCAGCCCATCCATATTCAATGTCATTGCCATTTGTGGCTTTTATACCATATTTGGTACCTGTCTCTGAGAATTGAGAAGCAGCCCTGTACTAGCCTACTGGGAATAGCTGAAGGGTCCAGACTGCATAATAATCAAAAGCAGAAAGGAACTAGGCAGTACCAGGTGTCTACAAGGCAGATGTTGCCTATTGCTCAACCCTAGGTGTCTGCACCATCACTGTCAGAGCTACAGCCTGAAGGGTAATGTCAAACACCTAAGTGGCAATGACAAGCCTATGGGCAGCAATGCCAGAGGCTGTACTGACAATGTCTAAGGTAGAACATGCAGTGAGGGTGCGATAAGATGCAAGGATGTGGAAGTATGTGCACTTGTCCTTAAGAGGACTGGGCAGGGACTATGGACTATAAGTCACACAGGTAGTAGAGGGGATATGGCAGGAGGTTGAGTTCTGAGGCTTAAGGCTCTCAGACTCTCCCTTATATATTCATACAATGAGCTATATCAAATACACATATGGTGCAAGACAACTATCATACAATGTAAGAATGGTGCCACATAACAGAATATTCCAGAAGGTAAAAACAGAATGTAAACAACAACAAGGTCATATAATCATGTAAGTAATTCTATGCATATATTCCATTAAACAGGACTTGTCCAGAAATATGGGAAAGAGAGATGTATAAAATATAGGAAAATCATAATAAAATCTGTGTCATGGTCTAGGCCATGACAATCACCACACATGTCACAGACAGCAAACCACCTGCTTGCAAAAAGCCCACTATACATCACACCCATCCAAGGCAGTTTATTATAGGGAGGGATTGTACAATGCTAGGTGGGGAGCAGCCATAGTGTTTGAGAGTGAAAACCTGTTCAAGAATTAGTGCACCATAAGCCCTCCAGTATGAGGCAAAACCTTTTTTTATAGCCCTACCACCCCAATCAATCAGTAAGTCCTCTGCTACAAGGCATGATCAACCTGTTTATTCCCTGTCAAGTGCTGCACTCTGTTACAGGTCAGGGTACACTAGAATATCTAGAGCTTAAGCAAATGTAGATATGTTAGTATACACTAATTGTACTCAATACTTCTTAGACTGGAGTAAGAAGGTTCAAAGTAGTTGCAATGCAATCAAGTAACACTCAAGGTAGTCTTAATCTTTCACAGTGTAAACTGACTAATTTATAGGTATAAAGAGCAAGACTACTACAGTCAGGTTCCCTTAGATATCTTAAATGTAGTTCAGCCCTAGTTGCTTGGACTAACTGATACTAATCTTAATACTAGACTCAAGTGATAGCTTATAGGATAGATGGTGGGCTGCCTAATGCATGTACTTCCTCAGCTACAGGTACTTAGATTTCCTCTCATAGCTGGTACTTAATGTCATGCTCAATCAGGCAATATTGTATCCTTATATACCTCTGTATATAAGATACAATGAATCAGACAGTATATAACTAATATGGTACTTTATTCCTCAGTACTAGTTATATAAGAAATCACACACAGACAAGAGAAATAGAAAGAGAAAAGAAACCAATAACTGGTCTGGGTTGAGTAAGAGTAGGAGGAGAGGGGTGGTCTGGAAGGGCCTCAGAGGAGGTCCTTTTATACTAGGGATGCTGTGCCAGAATAGATTTTTGTAATAGTCTTCATTCCTGCAATTACAATTTGTATATTCCTGCACCTGCCAGAATTTAGAATTCATTCTGGCACAGCATCCCTATTTTGTAACCTGAGGAGGGTATTCCAGAGCCAAATAGATACATGCATGCCAGTGCAATCATCAAAAGAGGGTACTGCTATACTTGGGGTACACCCTAGCCCAGTATAGGATAAGAGAGTAAAGACAGGGTGTGGATCAAAGGCATTGATGCATCTGAGACCTGCTATTGGCTTGTAGATCATATTATCATAGTATATACATGTCATGAATGGAGGCTACATCTCAGTGAGTCATAAAGTGAGTCAGAGAAGCTTCTGGATCAACCAGGAAGGCTCTCCTGACTCACTGGAGTCATTAGATCTTGATTAATGGTCCAGTAAGATTCTAACAATCTTCAGGCTGTTCCAGTGCGAGGATCTGGTGGATTGCAATGATCTTCAGGCAGCAGATACTGCTGAAGATTAGCTATCGATAGAGCATAAGATTGCTTTGATAGCATAAGCAGTTGCCAAGATATGAGCAGTGTGATGTTGTAATCAATATCTCCTGATAAGAGGAAATATTGCAACCTCTGTATCTCTCTGAGATCTTATTGGAAAATCTTAATAAAATATGCGTTGGAAAGCAGGAAGTTTGTACTATTTAATGGAACACAAATAGTACAAATTCAGATGCATACAAATTTGTTTAATTTCAAGAAAATTACAGAGGCATTGCTTGAGGTTGGCAGAGCAGACTAAAATAATAGAAAAATGTTAGTGATCCATAACACTCTCCATAGTGTTGGTGAGGAATTGCAGGCAGTACAGCCCTTACAGGGGTCCAGGAAACAGAGGCATGCCCTCTGAGCTATTTATCCTGCCAGACCACCCATACTGTAAGTCCAAACCTATTTACTGGGTCTAATACTTATGGTACTGGACAGATCAAATGCAAGGGATGGAGTGACAGCAATACTTAGGATCTTTTATACAACTGTAGATAAGATTAACCAAGCTTGGTAAGTCAGATCTCTCCTGATCATCTTATCAAGACCACTGATCTATTTGGATTGATCACATCTAGTCCCCATCCAGAAACCTTTCCCCTCATCTTCTCTTTAAGTCTCATACTAGAACTCTCTGTATATAGATTTAAAGTATAAAGTTGTCTGATCCCCTAAGCAATCATCAGAATGAGTCACTGCAAAGTAATCTCAGTTGACTGCTTAGACCAATCACCAGCAGCAAGGTTTGAGGACTACATAAGAAATATCTGGAAGGATCAGCATGCGATAACTGTACAGATAACAGCAGAGCACACTCTATTTGGCCAGTTACAAGCTTCTTTTATTTGGAGTAAGCTTCCTATTGGCAACTGGATGTGAAATACATGCAGTATAAGATTTTTGTGTTGTCTCTAAGGTACTACAGCTGTATACTGCACAGTTTTACCCTCTAAACATGTCTGACTACTCAATCAACGTCCCCAGACTCCCAGCACCATCTGGACATTCTGGAGCATCGCTTTATGGGCCTCAGATGGGAACGCACTAGGGTGCAATCTCAAAACAGGCAGAATAGGCGACAATCTAGAAGGGAGGGCATTGAGCCTGCCCCAGATGTGCCTCTTCCTGTGTATCCCCAATCCAGCCCTCTCTGCCCTTATCCTCCACTTCCAACCTATCCATTGGAAGCTCCCAGTCAAGGCCCTCATTTCAGATTGGATGGCCAACTCCCCCTCTCCAGGGTTGGAGCCAACCCCATTTGATCTGGTTTTGATGCATGGATGGGGCAGGAGGGAAAAGGCCTGTGCCTCCCCCAAGGAGCATAAGCCCTGTTGACTATGAGGAGTTCCTGGAGAGGATGGACTGGTAAGTTCTTGACTTCGATTGAGTCAAGATCTAAAGCTGATCTGTTTAGGGATTATGCACATCGGCCCCATGAGGCTTCCAGAGAGCCTTCCATACTCTCTGAAGCACCTACTGATGGGGAATATGAGTCAGGAGAAGCTTCCTGAATATCAGTGAGTTGCTTCTCTTGAGTCAAGATCTAAAGTTGACTTGAGACTTGCTTACCCTCCTTCCCCTTCTCCTGAATACCAGCCAGAATCACCATCTGACTCATTTTGATGGAACTGAGTCATCTGGTGACCTTCTGGTGACGAGTTGGCCTTGGAAAGTAGGGTACAGGAGTTGAATAGGGAACTAGTGGAAGAAGTAGGGAACCTCAGAGCTGCACAAAGACGTCTGAGGGATATCATGGAGACTCATGACATTATAGTTTGGTTTGCTTGGAATTTATGCTATTGTCCCCCAATTCCACTGTGTGAACTTAAGGGACAATCCTATGAATTCCAAAGAGAAAACAGACTCTCTCTATAAAAACAGCCTTTGAGAGCCCTCTCTCCTCAGTGGTTCAACACCCTACCAGCTCTTAAGCACTTTTCACCCACTATCTCTCTATTCTTGCACCATGCAGTCCCCTCCTATGATGCTCAATGAGGAGCAAGCCAAGGCAGTAGCAGATTCAATTCTGCTGTCCAAGTACTTTGCTTGCCTGGCAGCCTCTATGTGCATGGGGGAAGGGCTATATGCCTCCAGTACTTCCATCTTGGAATGAAAGTTCAGGGATGGCATTGAAATTTACTATAGTTTCAATGAGGACTGGGGCACTGATGGATGGTATATGCATGATCAAGTAGCCCATGCCTTGGTAGATGTGCTCCTCCAAGTGCAAGATGCTGTGGGAACTTACCTGCAGAATGGGACTCTGGAAGAGGCCTACAAGTCTCATAACTTTTCAGCAGATTCACCTCTATATGCACACTTCAGGGAAGCTGGAATTGCCTTCCCTATAGAGCCAATAACAGGCTTCACTGCTTGGGATTGGCAGAATCCTTTTGAATCTCTTCCTGCCCTTATTTCTGAAGTGGTTTGATTGCAGATTTGGGCCTTACAGATTGTTTGCAGCCTGCACTGTCTGGCTATGTATGATGGCAGGGACAAGACAGCTGTCCTCCCTCCTTTCTCTTGTGCCATGATAGCTGCAGGAAAGGACTGTTTCCATCTATATCACTCTATATTCTGCAAGAAGGGATGGCTGGAGCCCAATAAGTCTGGAGTTCCTAAGACTTGGGGAGATGATATGGTAAACCCAATCCTACTACCCTTGGGTTAAAAGCTGACAACCAAGGAGCAGCATGTCTACTTCACTCTGAGGCAACAATTGTCTGCCAAGAAGTTCTACCAGTTCCTGAAGAGCAAGATGGAACAATTGGCTGCTGCTGCAGGGCCCAAAACTGTCCCTTGGTATGCTTAAAATCCTAGTAAATGGAAGTGCATATCCAGCTAACCAAATGGGTTACAGGTCTTCCAACCCCAAGGATACAGGGGTGACAGATGGTCGCCCTAGGGTTCATTTTGAAAATGAAGCTGGACCATCAATCTGTCTCTCTCTCTGAAGCTGATCCTGAGGCTAAAGGTCAGATGAGGAGTCCTTACTGTGTCTGGTGCCTCCACTCCTTCTGAACTAGCTGAGCCAAGCCAGCTGGAAGAGAGGGAGTATATTTACATCAGCTCTGATGATGAGGGATATGATTCTCTCTAATGTGAGTTGACATACCAGACTGGGGGGGCTATGTTATGGATCACTAACATTTTCTATTATTTTAGTCTGCTCTGCCAACCTCAAGTGATGCCTCTGTAATTAAATTGTGAAATACTCGAATTTGTATGTGCTCTGAATTGTACTATTTTCTTCATTAAATAGTACAAATTTCCTGCTCTCCAACGCATATTTTATTAAGTTTTTACGATAAGATCTCAGAGAGATACAGAGGTTGCGATATTTCCTCTTATCAGGAGATATTGATTACAACATTGCATCGCTCATATCTCGGCAACCGCTTACGCTATCAAAGCGATCTTGTGCTCTATCGATAGCTAATCTTCGGCGGTATCTGCTGCCCGAAGATCGTCGCGATCCACCGGATCCTCGCGCCGGAATGGCCCGAAGATCATTAGAATCTTACTGGACCATCAATCAAGATCTAATGACTCCAGTGAGTCAGGAGAGCTTCCCAAATTGATCCAGAAGCTTCTCTGACTCACTTTATGACTCACTGAGATGTAGCCTCTGTTCATTACATGTATATACTATGATAATATGATCTACAAGCCAATAGCAGGTCTCAGATGCATCAATGCCTTCGATCCACACCCTGTCTTTACTCTTTTATCCTATACTGGGCTAGGGTGTACCCCAAGTATAGCAGTACCCTCTTTTGATGATCGCACTGGCATGCATGTATCTATTTGGCTCTGGAATGCCCTCCTCAGGGTATAAAAGGACCTCCTCTGAGGCCCTTCCAGACCACCCTCCTCCTCTACTCAACCCAGACTGGTTATTGGTTTCTTTTCTCTTTCTATTTTCTCTTGTCTGTGTGTGATTTCTTATATAACTAGTACTGAGGAATAAAGTACCATATTAGTTATATACTGTCTGAGTCATTGTATCTTATATACAGAGATATATAAGGATACAATATTGCCTGATTGAGCATGACATTAAGTACCAGCTATTAGAGGAAATCTAAGTACCTGTAGCTGAGGAAGTACACGCATTAGGCAGCCCACCATCTATCCTATAAGCTATTGCTTAAGTCTAGTATTAAGATTAGTATCAGTTAGTCCAAGTGACTAGGGCTGAACTGCATTTAAGATATCTAAGGGAACCTGACCATAGTAGTCTTGCTCTTTATACCTATAAATTAGTCAGTTTACACTGTGAAAGATTAAGACTACCTTGAGTGTTACTTGATTGCATTGCAACTACTTTGAGCCTTCTTACTCTAGTCTAAGAAGTATTGAGTACAATTAGTGTATACTAACATATCTACATTTGCTTAAGCTCTAGATATTCAAGTGTACCCTGACCTGTAACAGACTCATGGAACATTCCAGGCTGCTTACCAAGATGTATTTCAACTTTGATGTGAAATTCCACAACTCTGCAGCAGCTTCTATTGCTTAGCAATATGACTTGTTGTATAGTTGCATTTGTTTTGATGTGGCTTGAAGATTATATATAAACCAGGTCAAGTTCAATGAGGCCTCCTCATGAACTTGACCCCCTTGTCAACACAAGTCTTGTTCTCTTTCTACTCACTATCTTGCAACATGTTGTTGTCACTGCCAAGTTGTTCCTGGGCTCTGCCCTTGTGATCCAAGGCATCCATGCCATCACCTGACTTGTTGCCACTGACAGCTGGGCTTTTAGTGCATGGCTGGTAAGATTTTTGGCCTTTGGCTGAGGAAATGAACTACAGAGAGGCTTTGACTGTAATTGCATATAGCCTTTCAATGGTTGTATTGAAACATATGGCCCCATGGAGCCAGAGAATTGCACTTTTTGAGGTCAGCAAAAAATTAAAGTTCCCCATACCAAATAGGGGCTAATGTGATACAAAAAATCTGTGGAATCTTCATGTGCATACTCAAATGATCTAGAATGTGTGCAAGTCAGTAGTTGAATCAAGTGTGAATGCATCATGTATGCACAGTATCTGGGCAGCAGCAAAGCATATGACTCACACAAATTTGTAGAGTATGAATATGGGCTCTGCAAGCCCCTTTTACCCCATTGTTTTTACTCAGACTCATACAGTCCTTTTGTAAACCATTTCTATACAATAAATATATATATTTGATTTCTATAAAATCGTTGTCGGTACCGAAGCACTACAAAAAGCAGATTGAATCGTGCTACACACTCTCTCTCCAAATTGTAGCAAAAGTATTAATGATGGCGTGAGGATGAGGGTCGCGTGGCAGTAGCGACGTGAGGCTGAGCCCTTGATGATGGCGACGGTTAATTGTGGCTGGCGATGGGAACAGACGGGGAGGGGAGAGGGGCTGAGAGGCCGGATGGAACAAGGGGACATAAAATTCAAGGACTGCGCGGTGGCTCACAAGAGACAGGCGAGTTTAACGGCTCAAGAAAGTGGATTTCTGGCAAGCACTTTCGAAGCTAACAAAAGATCATGAAACCGAATCAATCCATTAGTGTACTGTGCTCTACTACATGAGTGCGTCTAAAGTCCAACAGGCCGAAGCAGAACGATACACGTCCGACGGTCACTTATAGACCAAGGACGAGAGCAAGGACGGAAAGGTTGATCTTGATGAAGGCGCGAACGTCGACATCGACGATACTGAAACAAGACGTATTTAGAATGAAACAAGGTGCGACAGGACAATTTTTTTAACTTACGCCTGGAGGACGATGGCAATAACGGCACCGATGCAGACATCGAGCTTGACGAGCAGGAGCTGGAGGCAAGCTTGGAGCTCAACGCAGAGACCAATGACGACCGACAGTCCGAACTTGACAACGAGCTGGATGCAAGCCTTGACGATGACCTGAGGAATGGTACAATCAGCGAATGCATAACAAGCATTCTATGGATGAGCTTACGGTGATAATTAGAGCAACCTTAGCGCAGATATCGGCCTTGACGGCGACGTCAAGGTCGGCGATAACACCAAGGTCAATGATGGCAGCAACGCAGGCCTTGATGAGCACAACCAACGCGGCAATCGCAACCTTCACATCAGCGATAACAGAAGCCGCAACTAAAATGCACCAGGTTGAGTAATGTGAAGGAAAGCAGTGCTGCATTACTTACGAATAACCTTGATCTGGACTTGGACGTCGACGCAGAGATGCTCAATAAGCTCGACGAGGGCTTTAACCGACACTTCGCGTGCCTGAAGCTCCTTGCTCTCGGTAGGACGAGCAGACACGAGGAAGCTCAAAGAGAGCATGAAGAAGGCGACCATGGCAATGCGGCTGAAGGAAGACATGGTAGTGGATTTAGTAGAGTGTACGGAGAGAATGTGGTGAGTTAGTAAAAGAGTGACTGTTGCTGAGGAGATCTGCGAGACGATGGAGCTTTGGGATCAATTTCTACCCGCATTTATACCCCGTTGAACAGTCCGAAAGCGCGGTTGAACGCCCGTTGCAAATGGATGAGGCCTTCTTTGCGCATTCCGCATCAAGCCCTAGCTTGGAACTGGAAACGAGTAGAAGATTCGCGCCGAAGCGCCGTAAAAGAAGCCAAATTACCAACGCTCCAGCCTGGTCTCGGGTTTATCCCATTGAGTGGCGTCCCGGAGGCTGGAGCCTGCCCAATGATTGGAGAGCTAGCAAAGCTTCGCGGCGAGGCATCCTCCATCTCGCTCTTAGGGTCGACACATAATTTTCAATGCGTGCTTCCCGTCTTAACTCGCCCACTTGGAACCCAATACAGGCTCAAAAAATCCATAGTTTTGACAATGAAGTTAAACGGCTATAGGCAGGAGATCATGAAAGTCACAGTAGGAATGTAGTGTGATGAATAGACACCGCCGAAATCTGATTTTCACGAAACGCGTTGAGGACGGGTTGGGTTTCCTCAGAAACTTTTTTTCGGCAGGGGTGTGGGTCCCTGACTGCGAGCGCCAGCGAGCCTTCACCGATCACATAGTGTCAATTATGTCAGAAGCCCTTTCACTCACGTCGATCGCTTACCAGTGCAGCGAGCGGGGGGTTTTTTTTTCTTCGTTCTGATCGGGCTTTATTCAGCGTCGTTGTGACGTAGATCCTTGTGGTGCAGTGAGGGAAAAAAGGCGCGGGAAGAGTATGGAAGGGGTGGCTGTGTAGACGGCAGACTACGACGCGCAAGGCGAGACGGGTTGTAGGAGACGATGAGGATCGTCAGCCAGATCAACGAGCGCTGGAATACATTGAGTATAAAAGCTGATACAAAGATATCCACCCGAGGAACTGTACAGTCAGACACATACGCGCCGTTCGCGTTGTAATGACCAAGTTTCAACACCAAGTTCCAACATCTTTTGCCTCTTGTACCTGAGTCAAGGATGAGGTGCTGGGGCATCGCCTACGAAGGGAGTGCTCGATGGGGAGGTCTTCGCCTTCGACTAGTAGAATAGGCTAGAAGTTTCGCTAATAATGGCGAAACAAAATTTCAATATCTACCGCTGCATGGGGCAGGGCGACCGCCTAGCCTCCAGGGATATATATTATTCGGTTGGAGTAAATAGATGGCCTCGTTTCAACAACGTATTATAACTCACGTTACTTCCCGTCTTCTACTCGTTTCCAGTTCCAAGCTAGGGCTTGATGCGGAATGCGCAAAGAAGGCCTCATCCATTTGCAACGGGCGTTCAACCGCGCTTTCGGACTGTTCAACGGGGTATAAATGCGGGTAGAAATTGATCCCAAAGCTCCATCGTCTCGCAGATCTCCTCAGCAACAGTCACTCTTTTACTAACTCACCACATTCTCTCCGTACACTCTACTAAATCCACTACCATGTCTTCCTTCAGCCGCATTGCCATGGTCGCCTTCTTCATGCTCTCTTTGAGCTTCCTCGTGTCTGCTCGTCCTACCGAGAGCAAGGAGCTTCAGGCACGCGAAGTGTCGGTTAAAGCCCTCGTCGAGCTTATTGAGCATCTCTGCGTCGACGTCCAAGTCCAGATCAAGGTTATTCGTAAGTAATGCAGCACTGCTTTCCTTCACATTACTCAACTGGTGCATTTTAGTTGCGGCTTCTGTTATCGCTGATGTGAAGGTTGCGATTGCCGCGTTGGTTGTGCTCATCAAGGCCTGCGTTGCTGCCATCATTGACCTTGGTGTTATCGCCGACCTTGACGTCGCCGTCAAGGCCGATATCTGCGCTAAGGTTGCTCTAATTATCACCGTAAGCTCATCCATAGAATGCTTGTTATGCATTCGCTGATTGTACCATTCCTCAGGTCATCGTCAAGGCTTGCATCCAGCTCGTTGTCAAGTTCGGACTGTCGGTCGTCATTGGTCTCTGCGTTGAGCTCCAAGCTTGCCTCCAGCTCCTGCTCGTCAAGCTCGATGTCTGCATCGGTGCCGTTATTGCCATCGTCCTCCAGGCGTAAGTTAAAAAAAATTGTCCTGTCGCACCTTGTTTCATTCTAAATACGTCTTGTTTCAGTATCGTCGATGTCGACGTTCGCGCCTTCATCAAGATCAACCTTTCCGTCCTTGGTCTCGTCCTTGGTCTCTAAGTGACCGTCGGACGTGTATCGTTCTGCTTCGGCCTGTTGGACTTTAGACGCACTCATGTAGTAGAGCACAGTACACTAATGGATTGATTCGGTTTCATGATCTTTTGTTAGCTTCGAAAGTGCTTGCCAGAAATCCACTTTCTTGAGCCGTTAAACTCGCCTGTCTCTTGTGAGCCACCGCGCAGTCCTTGAATTTTATGTCCCCTTGTTCCATCCGGCCTCTCAGCCCCTCTCCCCTCCCCGTCTGTTCCCATCGCCAGCCACAATTAACCGTCGCCATCATCGAGGGCTCAGCCTCACGTCGCTACTGCCTCACCACTGTTGGCTTGTGGTCAGTTTCGTGCTTACTCGGCGCTTATGGGTGTCTTGACTGTACACAGCCGATGACTTATATGCGTCGGTAAAGTTTTTAGTGCATCTTAACTCTTATCTATTCCACTCGCCTTCCCGGTTTTCCGCTTCCTGACATCACAATCACCTAGGCAGATGCCCTTAGCTATACTATAGCTTGGGCCTAACTATGTTTACGAAGGATAGGTCGACGGTCAATGAAGATACATCGTTGCAATAGATTGTCCAGAACTACAGAATGCATCTACTCGCAGTATCTCGGTTTTGAAGATTTGATTGAAAAATCTATGCATCATTTTGGTCCCCCTGTTTCGAGCAATTCGGAGATCGCTTGGGATCCGTCCCACGGGTCTAATTCCAACATCGATGCAAATCCTATCCAGAACATAGTCCTTCCAATCACGGTTCTATTTCGCCGACGCTCAACCGCTTAGGTATTCGTTTAAACCTCCGGAACACGTTTCATTGAAGCCAAGGAACAGATTTTCCTCTCTCTCGTAACGGAACGAGCTGGTTCGTTGATAATTTGATTCTTTGTTGCGCTTGTCTGACGACAAAGGCTCGCCAAGAGAAGGTTTCGAGTGGGTGTAGAATTCGGTATCACCCTAGGGCGACGTCGATATCGGCTATTTGCATTGTGCGGTTGCGTTTGTGGCAAATCTCGACCCTCGTGTCTAGGATCTATCCTCGACCTTGTCTCAAAGATTGGCTCAACCTCAGCTGATCGGCAGTGAGCACAGCCCCGGCTGGACGGTTCGAGATGCCTTGAGCGGGTATCAATCGGAAGCAAGCGGATCACTAATTGAATCATGTCGCGCGAAGACCGATTTGTTACTCTTGACAGCGACAGAATACGAAAATTCAGCCGGAACACGCTCGTACTTGCCAACCCGTTCCTCGACTCACGTTATCCGGCGACAGCGAAGACATGGAAAAATATTTCGAGCCCGACAAACGGCCGCCGTAGGTCGCTCGAGTTTTGCTGCTCGCCTCTTGCGACAAGGAGAGCCACATTGTATAAAAGCCGGCTTCGTGAAGCCCGAATCCTCATCAATTCGATTCGGTTCTCTGCTCTGCAACGTTTCCATCCATTCTTTCGGCTTCCATTCATTTACTTGAAATGTTCTCGTTCACCCGCATCGCCACCTTCGCATTCGTTGCTCTCGCTGAGCTTCTTGGTCAGCGCTATTCCGCTTGCTTCTCGAACCTACGGTACGGTTTGTCGGCCCACTGGCACGGACGCGGTCTCGGCTCTCCTTCTCGGCCTTGCGACCGATATCGAAGCCAAGAATAACGGTATTGGTAGGTGTATTTTCGTACGAAATGATCTTTATCTAGTCGCTCATCGCTCGCATACACAGCTGGTTGCGGCAGCAAAACTGAACTCGAAATCGCAATTAAACTATCGTTACCGTACTCCAGGGATGCGCGGCCGAACTGCTAAAAATTGGAGCTGGTGTCGCAATCACTGTCGAGGCCAAGGCTAGCCTTGTTGCCTGTATCTGCTCCATCATCTCTGTAAGTTACCTGAATAGTTCTTTATGATCCTGAACTCCCTAACCATTCCGATACCCAGCTCCTCGTGAAAGTCTGCGTCGCAGTATCCGCCAAACTCGGAATCTTCGCGGTTGTCGGCCTATTCGTCCAGATTGACGTTTGCCTCAAGGTTCTACTTTTGAACTTGAACATCTGCGTTGGTGGTGTGATTTCGCTGATTGTCAAGGGGTATGTATCACTGCGCCTCCGTTTGTTTACGCATCTAACTGGTCATGTGGTCTTGCTGGAGCCACCATGGGTCTCATGGGCCAAGTCCACCTCGTTCTCTGCCTGGGCGTCTTGGGTCTTGGTGCTGGTATCAACCTCGGCATTGGTGCCTGTTGAAGCGCAGAGAATAACTGCGCTCCAATTGAGACTTAGCGCAGTGAGACGAAGCGGATTGAGCCCGCTAGAGATGAGTGGGGAGAACGTCGCTGAGGTTGAAGCGACATGTACATTCGTTTATATAGAATACAACGGGAAAATTCAGGCGGTACATCGGCGTGTATACGAGAGAAAGAAATTACAAACGGGGATAAAACACATAATATCGGACGCGAGACAAAGGAAAGGTAAAATATCGATATATCCTCGATATATGCGCGGAATCGTTCAACAGTGCCGGTACTGGTGCCTACTAAGCAAATAACGAGTTGTGTATTTGGACATTATGTTGGGACATTTTCTTGTTGCCTGGAATCAATAGCTTGATATTATCCATACGAGCCTGCTTCTCACGACGTAGCTCTTCAGTTATTTAACGTGTGGGCTTATCCTTTCGAAGATTTCACTAGCGAAGGCTTGTGCATTCTTAGTGTAGCATCTGTTGCATTTGCCTTGGAGGCATGCGTCGATATCTTCTAGCCCGAAGATTCTTCTCGCGAGTGCCTTCAAATGA
The DNA here is from genome assembly GCA_030998015.1 of Ceratorhiza oryzae-sativae. Taxonomy (NCBI): domain Eukaryota; kingdom Fungi; phylum Basidiomycota; class Agaricomycetes; order Cantharellales; family Ceratobasidiaceae; genus Ceratorhiza; species Ceratorhiza oryzae-sativae. The sequence goes on along the minus strand of JARWMV010000076.1, from coordinate 2,380 downwards.
ATGCACAATCATTTGAATGAGCCCTTGAGTTTCGTTGCTCACCATGTTGGGAAACTAAGCCTGCGCCTGAATATGTCTGCAGCTCTCATTCACTGAATGTGCCGATATTTGCCCCCCCCCCCTGCGCAAACCATCCATCCAATAGCTGGGACAAGTTTCGACGCAAAATTCGATGGTCACCATTCGCATTCAAACCCACCCAAACTTGGTAATACTTGGGCATTGATTTGATCTCTCATTGATCGATGTCAGTAGGAGGAGACCTGACGCAACGCGTGTGCTCCCATTCAATTTTTAATAGGGGACTCCGAACATGACCCAGAAGCATCATTCTGGCCGTTGCAACGATGGGCACGTACGTTGTTGACGAGAGACCTTCCTAGTCGCTGGTGGTGTGATTTAGCGGAATATGAGGATCATCCACTTCATTCATTTTTTCCTCCGCAGCGTCCATCAATCATCTTAGAATACCGAGAAGCTCAGAACGGTCTTCCGTGTATCCGCAACTTGTTAAGTCTACGACGCGGGGCCGGTTGCCCTCACAACCGATGGCATTAACCGGCTTTAGGACAAATCACACACCCCAGGCTGACATCGAGCAGCCTGCCAGGCCTTTGGAAAATGTACAAGCCCCTCCCTCTCGGTCAGGGATAGTAGCTCTTCTCTGAGCTGAGGCTTCATGTCAATGCCGTGGTCCGTTTTTTTCCATCTAACCTTGAATACTTCTCTGGGGGAATTTGACCAGTGATTTTCGCTCCGAAAGCCAGTTGCTAGACTATCATATAAAACCACGTCTAACCGTATCGGTGCTCGTGGTACTGCCAAGTAGTTTTATTCACTTTGGCGAGGACGGATATTGACATAGTTGACAGGGTGACATCGCATCTGTCGTGAATGAATCGTCACCGGCGCTTCATCAGGGAGCAGTCCCTATGAAGAAGCCTCCAAAGAAGCCCGAGGGATGTCTCAGCCCATCCTCGCGCGTTTTGCAAAAGCCAGGTTTCGATGGAGCCCACGCATCATGCTTCATTCCCACATTGGCCTTTACAAAGCCGCTTCCTTCGGGACGATCCACGAGTTATGTGTATTTCGACGAGACAAAAAAAGAACGAGCGGCTCGCCTGCTGCATATCAGGCTTGAAGCCGAGTGCTATACCAGCCGCCAGCGATGTAAAAGAAGTATGATCTATGGTGCACTATGGTGTTGAAGCTAAGCGCTAGATGGATTGATGCCTAGGCTCGAAGCTTCTCTAGCTGTCAAATAGTCGGAAACGTGACAGCCTATGGGCGCCACTCGATGGACTGTACCCGAGGCTTGGGTGGAGTGTTTGTAATTAGGCTTCTTTCGTGACGCTTACGTCCTTCCCGCTCTGGAGATCTTCTTTTCTTTTTCAGTTCCATGCTAGGACTGGATGCGGAATACGCAAAGAAGGCTTCGCCCATTTCAAGCAGGCGTCCAACCGCGCTTACGGGCTAGTCCACGGGGTATAAATGCGGGCAGAAACTGATCTCAAAACTCCATCGTCTCGCAGCTCTCTTCAGCTACAGTCACTCATTCACTTACCCACCACATTCTCTTCGTACACTCTACTAAATCCACTACCATGTCTTCCTTCAGCCGCATTGCCATGGTCGCCTTCTTCATGCTCTCTTTGAGCTTCCTCGTGTCTGCTCGTCCTACCGAGAGCAAGGAGCTTCAGGCGCGCGAAGTGTCGGTTAAAGCCCTCGTCGAGCTTATTGAGCATCTCTGCGTCGACGTCCAAGTCCAGATCAAGGTTATTCGTAAGTAATGCAGCACTGCTTTCCTTCACATTACTCAACCTGGTGCATTTTAGTTGCGGCTTCTGTTATCGCTGATGTGAAGGTTGCTATTGCTGCCTTGGTTGTGATCATCAAGGCTTGCGTTTCTGCCATCATTGACCTTGGCGTGATTGCCGACATCGATATCTCCGTGAAACTTGATATCTGCGCTAAGGTTGCGCTGATAATCACTGTAAGTTTACTGCATCGAATGCCCTGAACATCTACTCAAATGTGTTTCCAGGTCATCGTTCAGGCCTGCATCCAGCTCGTTGTCAAGTTTGGCCTCACCGTCGTGATTGGTCTCTGCGTTGAGCTCCAGGCATGCATCCAGCTCCTCCTCGTCAAGCTCGACGTCTGCATTGGCGCCGTCATTGCTGTTGTCCTCGAGGCGTGAGTATACATTTCAATCCTTCAGCATGATTTCGTCTGACATCGTTCATCCAGCATTGTTGACGTCAACGTCCGCATCTTCATCACCCTCCACTTGCAGGTCGTCGCCAACGTCTTGGGCCTCATTAGCCTCTAAACGGCCCCCTACTTGTGTATTGGTCTGCTGTAGCTTGTCGTTGTTGAGGCT
>JARWMV010000075.1:0-75102 GCA_030998015.1 Ceratorhiza oryzae-sativae | reverse complement strand
TTTTTCCCTACGAATATGTGTGAGTCATACGCTTTGCTGCTGCGCATATACTGCGTATACATGACGCATTTACACTTGACTCGATTACTGACTCATACACATTCTAGATCATTCGAGTATGCACATGTATATTCTACAAGCTAAATGTGATCTACGAGAGAAACATGGGAAATCATAAGCGTAAGTTTGGGTTGAAATGTAAACTATCATGTTAATTCAACAAAATTTGTCCGCAAGATAACTCTAGTGAGGGTTTATTCGTGACGCCTGTTGACTGTTGCACGATTTAACGGTGATTACCTTCGATTTTGCACACCAAATCGTACAAACTCATAGAAATAATGTGGGTTTGATTTATGATAAACTTGAATATATAACAATACATGTAGTTTCGGATATACATTGCTATACACCGGCCTGGCTATCGTCCGAGTTCTGCATTTCCTCCAGCCCCTCAGATTGCAGCTTTCGAGCTCGTTTTTTGTCCTTGCCGCTTGCTCCCCCACTGCTCCCGGTGCCTGTGCTACGTCGATCACGCTTTGCCCCCTTTTTGACCCTTTGAACGACTGGCGAAGCGCTTCGCATGGATGAATCTTCCTCGGCAGCAACGGGTGGGGTAGGTGATGCAGGTTCCTCATCGCCATCGTCGGGTAGCTCGTCGGGTGGTGGGGGGTATGGAATACTCAGCTCAACGATAGGGCCACTTCGCTGAGAGCTACCCTGAGGCACTGGTGATGAGACTGCACGAGCACTGGCAGATGTGTCGAGTGGAAAACGATGCTGCGAGACGCCCAGTTGGGATGATCTGAGAATCCGCGAAGTGCGTCTGGGCTCCGCCGCTACAGCCTGCGTGTTTGACGGCTCCGAAGAGTGGCCACCTAGAGATGAGGATGGTTGTGGTTGAGCAGGAGTAGCTGGGGGTGTACCAGCTGGTGGATCTGGCTGAGAAATGGGGTCTTCATGCACCAATTCCGGCTGCGTTTGGTCCGTGTTGCTACGGACGCGGAGAACATCTGCAGTTGAGTATGCCTTCCTGCCCTTTGCCTGCAGCCAGCTGTGGTACTCCTCGAGTTCTTGGGATGCTTGCTCGTCCCACTCAGCTGAAATGCTCTTCGCCAGGTTAGTCCGTGCTTCTCGTAGCTTGATACCAAGCTTGTCGTCTGGGCCAGATATCCACACGTCATGGGCTTTCCACTGGGAGAGCTCCGGGTTGCCAAACTCAGCGCCTCGAGCAAAGACACCCATGGAGAACGGGGAGGTCCGATGCTGAACACTATAAGTCCGAAGGTACTTGTCTGGAATGTTGTGTACACTGAACATTGAATCTGGACCACCAAGCAAACTGGTTCCAGGATTCATGCGAGCCGACTGCATCCCAATGTCTAGGAGGAAATTTTCGGGGCATGTCAATGGCATTTCAGTTTTGCGCGGCACAATGTAGACCGGATTTTGGGTATTGTGCATAACCGATTGGGCTTGAGGGGCGACAAAGCTTCTATATATGCGCGCCTCTTCCTGGAAGCCAACGCCGCCTGCTGAATGAACCATGTTGCAGAAATCCAAGGTATCGTTGATCGCTGTTGGGTGTTTTATTAGTATTGAGCTCAAGACCCAAGTAAGCTCGAACCCACACTCCAGATTGACTCTAGATTTCCTATACGCCAACAATACGACTCCCTTTTGTTCTTCATCGACTATATTGATTAAATTTGAGCACAATCAAATATATTATGGGTATTCGGGACTTACGAATTTTCTGTTGGACAATTGGGAAGGTGTGTTTGAGGTTCAGCCAGAGCGTAAGCTGCTCGGTTACAGAGTCGTATTCAACAAAGTAAACCAGGTTATCGAACAACCCGTCTGATTTGAACATCCATGCGACTTCTGACATTGCTTCATGCTTCGTGATGTTGATCCTCTGTGTTAGGACTTGAGCTAGGGTTAATGCGGATTGTAGCTAATGAATGGATAAGTTAAAATTGAACCAATGAAACATCAAATGCACTCACGCAGATTTGGCGCGCCTCGTAAGAAGCTTGCCCCAGTAACATTGCCTGAGGATACTTGCTACGAGAGATATATGCAGCCCAATTATCTAGTTCTTCACGAAGATTCCTGCGACCCTCCCACATGATTGTCGATGCAAGCGTTGTGCAATCGTACATAGTACGCATCATTAACAAGGAAGACTGGTCGTTTTCCTCAGTCTGGGCATGTTCGCGGAGCTGCAGGTATACTCCATTGAGCGTGTGGAGTAGCTTGCGGCTTAATGTTCTAATGCACGATATCTCGACAGGGAGCGAGTCACGTATTAACTCTGAAATGAAGAGGTAACTTTTCTTGCCATCGAAATGCTCTTCCCTGAAGTCTGGACTGCTGCGAAGGTCTTCCAAGGATGGACGGGGATTGCCTGAAATAAAATGGTCAAGCTGCGAATTCAATCTTGCTTCATATATATATGCGACTTACCAATCATGGCTGGTTTCGTCTGGCTGGACTTGTCATCCAAAGGTGCAGCTCGAGTCGCATCTGTGTTTTCAGCAGTAGCCAGCCCAAGCTCATTTGGGGAGACACTTTGGAATGGGTGCTCTTCATCTGTAGCAGCTGCAGACTCGTCATCACTCAGATATCTATGCTCGTATCGCTCGCGCATCTCTTCTTCGCCCGTTTGGTGTTCAAATCTGTCGTTTCCGGAACTGGCTTGCAGCTGGGCTAGTGTCGGCAGCTCGACAACCATCTTGGGCCGCGATTTACCCTTGTTTTCGCTCACACTCTGGCCCATTTCTTGACTACTCGCACCCCATCCCTCACCCTCAGGAGGCGGGGAAGGCTCGTTGTATGGCTGAATTGAGTCCATCCCCGAGGGTGATAGTTGAGAGTGAGTGCGGAGGTGGTACCTGCCAGTCTCTTGCTCTGATGTAGCGGATAATTGGCGTGTGGGCGAGCGAGTTGGAGTACTGGAGGCTGAGGGAGAACCAGGGGGGGGGTTGGCATGGGGAGGGGATGGAGAGAGGGTTGGCGCGCGAGGTGGATGCTGTGACAAGCTTGCCGCGTCAAACAGATGAATAAACCAGGGTTCGGTGCAAGTGAGATCATAAACCCGTTCAGCGAATTCGACTATTGTACGACCTTGTGGGTAGCGAATGACACAATCTTGAAGAACGATCCGTTGATAGCGATCCAAGCATATACCCCATGCTAGTGCGCGTTCGGCAACAAGAGTCTTGGGGTCTCCGTCAGGGATCCCATCACTCCAGAGTTTGAGCTGAGTGCCTTCCCAGAAGTGAGACAAGATGATTTGCAGAACGGGATGTCGATTGAGCAGCTCAGGAATCTCGAAGAGCCCCTTTTCCATGTGAGATCGAACGTCTGAAGTAGCATGTTTCCATGCCTCGATTGCCGCTCGAGAGACATATCAACGTTTGAAGCCGCAAGAGCATCAGCAAAGCCGCCGTCACAGTTCCTGATTGATCCTGTTGGGTGTCGATGGCTTGAAAGAACGGCACAATCTTGCATGACATTGCTCATTGATAGTGATTTTTCCTGCAGCAGCAACTCGATGAAATGCATAGACTCAATGAGCGTGTTGTCCTCGATGAGCTGCATGACCTGAAAGAACACATGAGCTGGTCTATTGCAGAATATATGCGAGTATATGCATATATTTGTCCTGTACTCACGAGAGAAAGCCTGGCTTCCACAGAACCAACTCCAATTGCTTCAAACCCCTTCAATAAAACATGGCTGAATGCGGGGTTGACTTGATACCAGTTTGTCCATAGTCGCTTGTGTTTATCCACGCCTCCATGGTAGAGCCACATCGGGAAGTCCCGACCCAACAAAAACGTGAGCTTTAAAATAATATTCAGTCATTTTGTGCTTCAGCCGAATCAACGCATCACACCCGAAATTTCGCGTGCGTTGCATCGATTTGCAATGTCAGCGCTTAGCCGTGTCACTCCCGAAATTTCGGGAGTGGTTGACGACAGAGCCACCAGGCGCTTAGCCACGTCACTCCCGAAATTTCGGGAGTGGTTGACGACAGAGCCGCCAGGCGCTTAGCCGCATCACTCCCGAAATTTCGGGAGTGGTTGACGACAGAGCCGCAAGGTGCTTAGACGCGTCACTCCCGAAATTTCGGGAGTGATTGACAAGAAAGCCGCTGGGCACTTCAACGTACGATGCTCGCGAAATTTCGGGTGTGCTTCAAGACGACATTGAGCTTAAACTCACCAAAAATATCGATTCTCCGGATGGTATCTGCTTCGATGCAACGCGGCGAGTGAAGGCAGTCACCCGAGACTTGCAGGGTAAGGCTGCCATCGGCCAAAACTGAGCTGGTGGGGGGATGGTGCGAGTGTCTGAGTGGGGGCGTCCCGGGTTCAACGCATGAGAAACGAGGGGCTTGTGTGCAAGTGGGATAAGCGCATATAGTTGCATCATTAGACCGAAGAACCGGTCATAGTCAGAGCCATTGGCTAGAATCGAGTTGCCGCCCACGCGATAGAACACGCCTCGGAGTGTTGTAATATGATTTGGCAGCCATGGATTCTCGCTCAGCCAATCTGCATCGTTGCTCTTCGTGATCTTGAAATGTTTTGCGTAGTCTTGATTGAAAACATCCTTGATCTTCATCCAGCTATTCATGCCTGGGGGCTGGGAGGTTGCTCGACTATATGCGGCCTTCCAGAGTGCGACAGCCCATCGTATCCTTTGGCGTTGGGCGCATTCCGAGAGACGAACGATTCTATCGCAGTTGTCATCTGATGCTCGGAGGCGCTGGCAATCTTTAACAGTGGTTTGGGTGATTGTATATTAATTCAGGCTTGAAATATATATTTGATCAGAACTCACATTAATTAGAACTTCAAGGTCCAACCAAAGATGCATCGCTAGGATGGCACCAGAGGGCTTGAGCATAGTTGTACCATGGCTGTCGCGTATGCTATTGTTCCAGACCACATATGCCCCACAGGTCGACATGACCAACTCCACAAATGGAGAGTAGGACATTATGCGTTGGAAAACAGCAGCTCCGTTGCCAACGCCAGACAAGTGCGAGACGTTTGAGGGTACTTGAGGCGCAACAGCAGTCGTGCTCGAGGCCCCTGCTGCCATAGCAAGGGACTTTTGGTCGACCTTGCTTCTCTTCCTCGCATGGCGTTTCTGCTTCCTGCTGGATGCAGCGGCGACCTGCTCCCCACCACCGGCGCCCTCAGCTCCATCATCCCCTGCATACATCTCCTCGTCCTCCGCCGGGGCCAAGACAGAGGCAGTGGCGACAAGTGGATCAGTGGCAATGTTGGCTGGATCGATGCGGGCACCCAGAGTCTTGTCCTCTGAGCTGTCGATGCCGGTCCGCCTGATATACTCTGTACGAGCCATATTGAATAGCTTGGGGCGATCGTATGTGGGGTTCTCTTTTGCCAGCCGAGCGATGGCAACCTTGTACCTCTGTGCTGTCATCCAAATGAGCTCCGCCTGCTCCTCGCCCTTCTGTGGGTTATGAGTCGTATTAGTACCCAAATCATATAGAAAGTCCTCTGGGGTATCACCTAGTCCGTAGCCTGTCAGCAGTAAGATTGAGTTTTGAATAAAAGATTACATACGAGCAAACACCAGAACCCAATATGTACACGCCTTAACCTTTTCAGACCAAGTCGATATACGTTTGTCGAGCTCCTCCTTTGGGATGCGTTGAGCTCGAGCTCCGGCTATCAACTCCTTACGCTCCAAATCCAGTGTGTGGGCAAGCTCGAGCATTGCGACAATGCGATGTTGTCCGTTTACTAGCGTGAAGAATGGCCGTCCTTGTCGGAGCTCCTGAAGCTCAGCAGCGAGAGAGTTGAGCTCGTCCTGAGTCAACCAGCGAGGCTTGAGATCCCGATCTCGAATGGGATCGTAGCCGGGGGCGAGGTGCGGTTGGGTCATCGTCCAGTAGATCTCATGGATGATTTGCTTTTCGCGTTTCGACATGACGATCTGGAGGATAGGAATTTCCTCCAATACCCCGTAGAGATCGTTCTTTTTCATTGCATTCAGGATTTCCGGTTTGACTTCGGCGTCCTTTGCCCATACAAGTATCGGAGTTTTGTAGTCTGTCTTCTTGTGCTGGTCGCCTAGTTCCTGAATGAGTGCCGCAACGTGCGCTTGCTCCGGCTCCCGAAGGTTGATGCGATTGTCAATCTTGCCGCCTGAAATGAGAAAGAGCGAGAAGGCTCCTCCTGGCCCAGCAAACAAAATTGTAGCCACTCCCATGCAGTACCGCTCCAACTTTTCAGCGCGACTGATAGCTTCCTTTCGAGGAGCCTCAGCGCTCAGCTCAGAAGTGAAGCCTGTATGCGATGGAGGGAGTTCATATATGCGTCTTGAACGCTCGAACCCTGACATGAGTTTCACTGTAAGCGATGCACACGCTGAAAATACCCTTATAGCTCACTCCAGATTGGACTTCTTGAGCCACCTCAGCTAGCCGCTGTTGAGCTCTTGAATCCAAGGCAACTGAGGATTGGCCCGCTAGGGCAGAGCTAGCGGTGTCTTGAGCATGATAGGACAAGCCGACGTCCGTCAATTGGGAATCGGAGCGCTGGGGGGCCTCCTCGACAGCGCTGTTTGCCTGACTCATCATCTGTTCATAATGTGTGCATATAGTGAACACTGCCATTACAATTTGACTCTACTTACATTTAATACATCCATTGTTTGACTGCGAGCTGGGTGTGGCGAGGATTGATTGTCATATTGTGGGGGCAAAGGCCCCGAAATCTCTTCTTCGTCGCCCGCTTGCTGCTCTAGACGTGTCTAGCAAATGCGAACATGTCAGCATGAGATATGAAATCTAGTGAGTGGCACTTTTGGTTGCGACACTACTCGTGAAATTTCGGGTCCACTTGAACCTACCTTCAATGCTAATGCCTCGACTCTGTCACACAGAGTTTCCTCATCCACTTCCTTCCCCTTCCCCTTCGCTTTTCTCCTTGCCCCACTATTGTCTCCTTCCGGAGTGCTCGCCCCTGCATCCTGTCCGGTCTGCACCTCCTTGCGCATTTTGTTTGCTTTCCTTGTCTCTGCTGCTTTTTTCGCTGCCTCTGAACGCTTCAGCTTCTTCTGAGCCTTGCTTAGGCCAGTACCAGAGCTGCCTGCCTTGGAGGATTAGGCTTGGGCTGGCATGTTTTTTGGATTTCTCGCAGGCATGCTTAGTATTGATGGAGCGACTGGTTTGACTTGTTCACGCAGTAGGGGGTTGGTGGACAGAGTTTTGCGCGATCCGATGGCGAACCGAAGGCCTTGTGTTGCCATACGGATGCCCTCGGGCCATGTGCCCACAGGGCGAGTGTACTTCTATCTTGACTGATCTGATGTGTCACGCAATTTTCAATCATGCATGCCTTTATGCTTGTTCACCGATGCTTTCCCGCCTTAAGTGTTGAGGCGAATTTCTCTTATTCAGTGTAAATATTTTAGGGGGGATTTCTTCATTGCATTTTATTTCATGGAATTCTTACTGAGCTCGGCTTTGTATCATAATTTGAACCGTGACCAGTTTGTGCAATGGCACAGCCACCACGCTGCTCCCGAAATTTCGGGTGTGATGCACAGTCCAATGCTCCAAAACCTTCGCGGTGTAATCGCTTTTTACAGTAAATTATTATAATATCAATAGAGGATTCGAACTTGTAGCAAGCAAAACATGTATATATTGTGCATTTATGCACTTGTGAAGCTACTTCGCCAACCATAGACTGTATGCCGCGCTGGTGTAAGGTAGTTTTTGGTGAGTGGATTTATTAATTCTTTTACAACGTTACACCATTTGACTTTTCATTCTGAAACCTCTAGTTATGCACTGATTCACATAGACCGAGCACGCATATGTCTACAGAGGTACACCCGAAATTTCGGGAGTGACGTCGTGGGTACACACGTGGTCACGATCCCTCAGAATGACATAAGTCGCTCATGAGTGACACCCCTTATTGAGACTACTCGGCAGAGCATAATATGGGGCCCTTGCGATGCATCTTGATAACAGGTATCGCTAAGGAGGGAGCGATGACCAGCAGGCACTTCGGCAGCAATAGATTTGAGGGCATTGAGCACAACAAAAGGTTTGGGAGCACTATGCGCACACACATCCTTTGCTAGATCACACTTGTCGTAGAGTACATTGTCTAAGGCAGTCAATAAAATCATTTGCGGAATAAACTGTACAATGTGACCATCATACCCGAAATTTCGGGTGTGATTACTGGGCCTCATGGTCAGTAATTCTCAATGCGAGGTTGACGCTTCTGGCATGACCCACGATCTGGTGGCCATGCTTGTATCGCAATATATGGCGATGCTTCCAGAGCTGCAACGTGTCCTGGGATGCGATGATGAAAGTTTTGTGAGATCCTAACCGAATCTCTTATATCGGGCAACATCCTGGGGTAGAGTTCCAAGAAACCCCCCTGGCTGTCACGCTTGCACCGTCCCACAATCTTACTTGTGAATCTTGCTAACTTGGCTACCCATCACGAGAAATAGAACACGCAAGCAACTGAGGTGGGTACTCAACTGCATGTTTGTCCTGATGGAAAGGCGCTAACTGTGTGTGGGGATGGCAGTTCCCTTATGACCTTTTCCGGGGCACAAGCAGTCACTTTCAGAGCACTTGCGAAGTACCCCAGTGCATGTATGTATACCCACATGTTGCTTTGGTGTATTTATATTGACCACATGGCCCTGCAGAAAATGCGATTGTCGAACAATCCTGCGCATATATCGATCATAAATCAATATTATACTGATTTTTTGTCTATGTGTCCATTATTACATGTTTTATCACTGCTCGTACTCCCTTTCTCCTGCATACACACCAATGTACTGCTTGAAACTATCCGATGTATCCTACATAAGCAAATGCACAAGTCGCTCAATCGACAGCGACATTATCCCCACTCACATCCAGCAGGCTCAATCCACTTCAATCACCTGCACTGAGTCTTAATTGAAGCACGTTTATTCCTTGCACTTCAACAGCGATCCAGGATTTCACTGAATAATTTACACAACTGAATCGGCTGGTATTTATTGTTGCCTGAAAGTGGGCAGATTGGACCTGAATAGTACATTACAGAAAAATATTATATTTATAGCAGTGTAATATTGAGGTTGTACTTGTTTTCACATATACTCTTAAATGTTACTTGTCTAATGTCTGTTTCTGCATCTGCAGGGTGCACAGATGAGATTTTGCTACAAACTAGTATTGAAATCAAATGTGTATTACAAAGGGTAGAGAGTAGATTGACCAAAGAGCATGAATGTTTGAGTAAATTGATGGGGATGAGTGGCTTGCGATGCCCTGATTTTTACACTACAATATATGATTCTAGTCTATTTGACATATCACTATACAAGTATTCTATGGGGTGTATCCACCATCTGCACATGCTATTTAGTACATTTATTGCTACCCCTCAAGGGTTTGATGCTGTGTAAATTGGTAGATATAATATTTGGTGTGTTATTAGCCATGCTAGGTTCAGGTAAGGGGCTCTAGTTTGGTGATTGTGGGATCTCAGGTGGGTTCTGTTTTTGTTTCCAATGGTTCTGAGTGTCAGTCAGGGATCACTCATAACTGGCTGAAACTAAATGTATATAGAAAAATATTGGAGTGGATGTACAAAAGAGAATGAATATTTGAGTGAATTAATGTGGACAAGGGGCTTCCAGAGCAATTATTTTATATCCTGTGATTAGGATGATTCATGCTGACCAGTGCTGCACATGTACTGTGAATATGCCCTTGACCTGATTATTGAATTGATTTTCTTGTAAATTCTACAGTCACTGTTAATACTCTGTGCCTGATGCGCATTGATCACCCCCTATATGTTGTAGAACCATTGCCTCATGTAAACCATGCTGTGTGTAAATGCAGTGTTACATCAAATAACCTACCCCTAAGAGAAGCAGTGTAAGATGTACATGAGCTTTTGATGTGGTGCTTCTGCAGTGTGATGCTGCATGTGATTGAAAGTGCATGTTTTCTTGGAGTTGGCCACAATTGCAGCCCTGCAATACAGTTGGGTGCTAACCAAACAGGTGGAGTGTGGAGCAAGGCCCATCTGAAATTCACAGACCACTTAATCTGAGGGTATGAGAATGCAGTTGCAAAATTTTAGGTACTTTCTCTCATGGATGACATTTATGTTATGCCACTGATTTAAATGATTTAAAATTGGCATTTTTGTTAAATATTCAAATTTGGTCAATCTGCTTGACTGAAGGTGATGCAGGACAGAGATAGTACATAACATTAAATTTGACAGGTCATTGTTCCACTTCATTGCTGGTACCTTGAGCCTTTCTGATGAGGACTGTAGAGGAATAGTCTTCAATGGCTAGGACAGTGGAAACCAAAATATTTTATGATATGTATGCTATAGTATATAGCATGTTCATGGTATGAATGGCTTCATACATGAGATGACAAGTGAGCAAAAACATATGCTGGGGTATGAAATGTACTGATCAATTTCTTTGGCACCTTCTGTTTACATACTAGGTAATGACTGATAGACACAAATGGACTAATTATATTGATGCATGCTGGATTTGAGTATATTATGGGGCTCAGGATAACCATGATGTCTCATTTTTAAGGAGTTGGGCCTCATTTGATGTTATGGTTAGTGACTACATGATATAATATATGCTGGATGTAACTCTGGTATCTCAGATTAATTTGATGCTTGCAAAAGTGACATCTGCTCATAAGTGATATTGTGCTTGTACAGGTGGCTGATTATTGCACAGCAATTGTGAGTGTGTGTGACTACTCTGTGATAGCAGTTATCACAAAGGAGGGTGTTAAGGTACCTCAGGAGACCCCCAGCTGTTGCTGATTTTGCCAAGAATGAAAATTCAATGAGGGAGATATTTTAACAAACTGCATTTTTGAGTTCCTAAGCAAAAGAAAATTTGGGGGTGCTTTGGTCTTGTGGCTGTGCAGAGTGGATGCAAAATTTCAGGTCTGCTGTGGCCTTGTAGTTGTCCAAGGTGGACGCGAAATTTCGGGTCCACTGTGGACTTGTGGCTGTGCAGAGTGGACATGAAATTTCAAGTCTGCTGTGGTCTTGAAATTGTCCAAGGTGGACACAATATTTCAGGTCTGCTGTGACCTTGTGGCTGTGCAGAGTGGACGCGAAATTTCGGGTCTGCTGTGGCCTTGTAGTTGTCCAAGGTGGACATGATATTTTGGGTCCACTGTGGACTTGTGGCTGTGCAGAGTGGATGCGAAATTTCGGGTCTGCTGTGGTCCTGTGGTTTTCCAAGGTGCATGCAAAATTTTGGGTCTGTCAGCCCAACTGAAGGTCATGCAGTATAGCCATAGTCCTTGAAGTTAGAGTTGAGAGGCCCTTGCTCCACTGCATTTTTGGCACCTTGAACCCTTCTGTTGAGGAAAGTGAAGTAGGGGTCTTCAATAGTACAAACCAAACTTTTTGACTACATGTAGGTAAGAAGACTTATCACATATTCAAGCTATGAGTGATGGGATTTTCTAATACAACACTTCAGTATATGGCCTGGTACATGAGATGATATGTGAGGTGACACATGGACTAGGTAATGGAATGTACTAGTTGATATCTTCAGTACCTTCCTTTTAAATACCAGGTACTGCCCAATGGACACAAATGGACCCATGATATTGATGTGTGCTAGAATTGACCACATACATGGGGCTCTGAATACTCATGACGCCTGATTTCTATGGAGTAAGTGGGTGGGCACCTACTGACATCATGGTTCCTCAAAACTTCAATCCAACACTAGACAGTTCTTGTGGAGCTGATTGCAATGCTGTTCTGGCATGGAGCCTTGGTGCCAACCATGAATTTTTGTATTACACTCAGGCCCTTTTCAATATAGGCAACCCTAATTCTGCTCAATTTTTGAAAAGTTGGAGATTGCAGTGCCATAGAGGGGTTTGTCTATTTGCTTTTCATTGCTAAAGATGGACACAAAATTTCAGGAGTGCTTCGGTGCTTTAGCTGTGCAGAGTGGACTTGAAATTTTGGGTGTGCTGTGGCCATCTGGATGTTCAAGGTGGATGGAAAATTCTGTGTCTGCACTGTGGTAATGTATCACTTGGTATTTCTGTTGTGCAGGAGCTGTCTGATGGGTAATTATTCCCATTCATTCATGTAACAATATGTGTGTTTCTACTCTTCATATTGTTATTGACCCAATGCAACTGATGTGCACTGAAGCAGGCATAGTGTAGTCCAACAACTCAACCCTCTGTTCAGGCCAGATCACCCTAAGCCTATGACCAAGAGTAAGCAAAGGCCTAGTCTAAGTAATCATTCTTCCTCTGCAGTACACCTTGGCATTCCTGGACCTGTATTGTACCATTTTATTCTGTCTTGTACAATGGCACCAGCATTACTACCATGATGTGCATTCATAGCAATGGATATTGCTCACACTGTTGTAGCATGAGTCACAGAGGATATGACTTGTAGAGGAGAGATAGGATGGGTCCATGGTGTCTCTAACATTAGAAGCACAAGCTTCTAAGATATCCACTTTTATGCATTCAACCATATATACCTAGCTCTATGCCACTTGCCATTTGCATAACATGTCAGTGGCATTATAAAGTTGTCAGACCTCATATAAGGGTCAGCTGCCCAACCAATTGCAGTGCCACTAGTCTGTGTAAGTCCAACCATAAATCAGGTCATACAGTGTCACAGCAGACTTGTCCATGAGGGACCTTTGAGTGAGAACTGCTTGAGCACTTTGTCATACTCCTGCTCCCAGTGGTTAGCATGGGACTTAGGCAACCTAAGTATGGTAGTTTGATTAAGATTGTTACTCCTGCTATCTTTTTGCTGTTGATGCCTTGCCAGCATGCTGGCAAGACATCTGTACTTTTTGATTATTAAGAGTGTGTTTGGTATCATGATTGTGACAGCAAGAGTTATGAGAATGGAAAGTTTCCTGCAGGAAAATTGAATGAGAGAGGTATTTTCACACCTTGGACTTTGGATTTTCTGACCTATTTTATTTTATTTTCAGAGCTAAGATCCCTGAATTTGAAATGAAATCAGGGTCCTTTTAGGGGAAACCAGGGTTCATTTAGGGGTTTTTTCATACCTAGCATGATAACCCAGCCTATTTACAGGTAGGTGCGCGGGTGCCAGGGCTACCATCTCACAAAATTTCAGTGCGATTGAATCACTGGTTATTGAGTTATTTCACATTTTTCAAGAATTTTCACCTTATTTCCTTCCTATAACCAGATTATGTAAGGGTTAAGGGAGGATTAGTCATCTTGGATGACTTGTCCTTTACTCTCTAGCTGACTAAGTGTCACGTGACTCAGGGTGTATTACAAACCCCTGGTCGCTTAGTCAGGCACTTCTCGGTCCTCAGGGTCTGAGCGCCTGTTCTGGCGCTTTGAGAACCTTCAGGGTCCCCCGGGCAGGGTCTGGGTGGAGCTGAGTTGAGCCCTCGGCCGGTTGATCCTCGGATCGCCAAGTCCGTGGGAGCCTCGGCTTCACACGGATCAGCTTGGTTCGGACCTTGATGGTTCTTGGCGCTGGTCAGGTGTCTCCCCCTGATTGGCCAGCTGTGTGGAGGAGTGATCACATGGACGGTTACCATGCGGTCAGGATCAGTCAGCTGTTCTTCTCCTTTGTTCGGTTAAGTCTTCTTCCCTTGGCGTTTCACACGCCAGTGACGTGGCATGTTCGTCTGCCACGGCATAAAAAGACACAGTGGAAGGGCTCTGATGAGTATCTACAAAAGTCTCTCCCAGGTGATTACCTAGGAGTTCTTAGCCTTTCTTCTGCTCGTCGCTGCTCGTGCTCGCTCCGCTTGCACTCACACCTCCTCGCTCAACCTAACCTAGAGCAGTGCTGGTGGACTTTGGCGTTAGGCGAGATGACCTGCTAGAACGACAGTTGATGACGCGCTGGAACAGGCACCTTGTTTGTCCTACACTGTACGACGCGATACGTGTCGACATGGCGGCTGTATGCAATAAAAGCATCTGTGAAATTTTCGAAATCCCATGATTCTTGTGTAAAACCCGGGTACACAACTGTGGGTGTCGTGTCGAATCACATAATCGAGACCACGGGATGGCGGGTTCGTAGATCACATCGAGGTTAGGTGCAAAGCGGTTCGATGACAAAAGGTCAGTTGGGCGAGAGGAAGGCTCGTTTTGGACGCTAGATAGGCAAGTATGAGGGTTGAGGTAGGAATGGAGTGAAGAAGAAGGCTAAGCAAGGGAGGAGTGCGGCGAGCATATGATTGCTAGAACACCAAGCAAGCGTCGAATGGGCCGACCAGAAGAGAAAATACAACCGTAGAGGCGGCGCAGGGAGAAGTTGCTGACCAGCAATATACCAGCAAGAAGTAGTGCCTTTGGCATCGCCCAGTTCTTCACAGGATTAATGGCGTGTGTGCTTCGGGCTCGAACTTTCTCGCCATATCCAAGTTCGAGTATATCCCGCCAGTTTTTGTTTTCCGAGAATATTGCTAGAAAGTAAATGTCACAATTCAGCACAAGAATTGATTCAATCTAATAGAGAATAAAAGATGGAGGCGAATAAAGGTCTAAACCTGGAAGTAATGGGCCGGTAAAGGGGAGGGCAAACTGGCAGACCTTTTGTTGGGATTGTCTGGGCACAGAGGTGGCTAACACGAGGATGTTCACTTTGCCCCTGTGCCGTATATGGTGGGCACCGGTGTGCCATCCCCGTTATGAAACCGCCCGACGTCAATCCGAAGCCCGATTGAATCTCCAACCTGGCAGATGGAAGGCTAGGCGCGGTGGAGGGAAACGAGCATTCATGGCTGAGTGGGTACGACGTAAGAGGTGCACCTCCCCGCCTCGACTGCGTGTGGAGAGTGCGCTCCAAGGCTGCGGGGGTGGCTATGCGAGTGGCAGTGCCGGGCAAACAAGGCACCATTGCGAGCCGTGAACTGGTGCCACACATGGCAACAGGTTTGCATCCAATCCACCAGTCAAGAGCCGTATCGGGCGAACAATTGTGATGCAAACGTAATCATGCCAACTTGTAACTCCAAGAGGCGATGCCAAGGGGGTTTCCCGAAAGCTGCTGGATATGGCGCAGTTGGGCGATCGTGGCCATGGTCGGGTGTCGCCGGTGGGGCAGTGGCTGGGCCGCCTGGGGTGCGGTCTTCCACCTGTGGCTCCGTCCCTCGGTGAGCTCTCAAGATCTCCCTCCCCCGTTCGGGCGCTCTGCGATGCTATTTAGGAGTTATGGTCGAATTTTGCGAGAGCATACCTGAACGTACAACTAGTCCATCCAGCGCCTTGTTTGACATTTCAAACCCGGGCGTTAAGGCGCATAAAAGAAATGATGCTCAGCAAACGCGGCAAATGCAGACACGTCCAATTCACGCGCATATGCCACGTACCGTGAAATCGGGCGGTGCTTACACGTGTAACTAATTGATTGGGAGACTGAGAAGTGCTTTGCTCGGTTCAATACCGCTGTATTATGCTACAAAAACGGACACTGCCTTTCGTAAAGTTACAACAGCTGGAGCGTGTTCCCCTGGCGCTTGAATCACTGCTCGGCAGCAGTAGTGCGACGCTTGCAGGTCCAGTGGCTTTTGCCACCGGACACGTATGGCTGACCTTGGCAGCAACGAATGAGCATTTTCTCGAAGCCTCACTTCGCGGAGAGTGGAATTCGACGGTGTCTACATGAATGAAAAATGTGAAATAAATTTGATTGTAATGAATTTCAGGTAGGCCATTAAGGACAAGTGAACAGGTAGGTACAGCCAAAATCAATCCCAGAAATAAACGATCTACTGTTCGCCACTCGCTCCTTCCGTGGTTGTGTACACGCTGGTCCAGTCAATGCCATGTCTGAAATGTGAGAAATCAAGCCACACAGGGCGAGGAATGTTTGCAGAAGAAATGACGATCAACGAATCATCGGGGCGAGGTCGTTGATACTCGGGAGGTAACCAGAAGAGCAATTCACCAGGTGACGCAGAGACCCATCCATCAGCTTGGCAAAATTTCATCATACGCGAAACATTTGGATTAAGAATGGCGTCGGGTACCACACCGAGAGACAGGGCTGCTGAACGATGTGGTGAGTCCCGCGTGATCTGATGAAGATCCTGTTCGAGTGAAGGGTCTTGTGGTGAGCTGCGATCACCTGAAATTCTCAGTGTCTTGTCATTTGAGCCAGAGACGATGTGACGACCATCAGGCGAGTATGCGACAGAAAGGACCGATTGTGAGTGACCAGCAAGTGGTTGACCAACTGCAGCACCTGTATGCGCATCCCACACTCGCACTGTGTTGTCAGATGAGCCAGAGACGATGTGACGACCATCAGGCGAGTATGCGACAGACCTGACCCATCCTGAGCGACCAGCAAGTGGTTGACCAACTGCAGCACCTGTATGCGCATCCCACACTCGTACTGTGCTGTCTAATGACCCAGAGACGATGTGACGACCATCAGGCGAGTATGCGACAGAGCTGACCGGGGATGAGTGACCAGCAAGTGGTTGACGAACTGCAGCACCTGTATGCGCATCCCACACTCGCACTGTCTCGTCATCTGAGCCAGAGACGATGTGACGACCATCAGGCGAGTATGCGACAGAGTTGACCCAGGATGAGTGACCAGCAAGTGGTTGACCAACTGCAGCACCTGTATGCGCATCCCACACTCGCACTGTCTTGTCATCTGAGCCAGAGACGATGTGACAACCATCAGGCGAGTATGCGACACATAAAACCAGCCGATCGTGAGGTATAAGCTGGGACCATGGAGCCCATCGTTGCGCCGTGCCACGCGCAATCCGGATTGTGTTTGGAAAGTTCATTGATTTGACAATCCCAAGCATAGAGGCGGATGGTAAAAAGGCCAAGGCTGATGTGTACAAGTGCGGTGTGCTCTCTCTGATGGGAATGGAGAATGCTTTCACAAAACGATCAACATCGTTCATGATCTCATTCATCTCCATATCTAGTTCCTGCAGGTGCAACCCATTGTTACCATTGTGTCACCTCTCTGTGGGTCTCGTGGAACCCATGCACGTGTACGCACCTTATAGTACGCCTGCAGGGTTTGTATGCTTGATGATACGACGTCAAGTCGCATTAGAAGACTTAGGACTTCTATCCAAAATAGCACAGTTGTCCCAGACAGGAATCTTTTCGCCACTTCCTGCAGATTTGGCCTCTCTTGCTCCCCAGCTTTGGTCAGATGGTCGGTCCAGTACGTGCAGGAGTATCTCAGGTGAGGTTGGATATTCTCATCTACCCGCTGCTTCAGATCCTCCACCTCCTTGTTACACCTGTTCGAGGTTTCAAGTCCACAGATATTGAACCTAAGCGCACCCTTCATTACGAATAAACAGCGAGTCGCGAAGTGTGCGTTTTGCTCGTTCAGGTCCACGCTGTATTTCTCGGATCTCTTAGAATCGAGGATGTAATCGGCGAACGAGGCGTGATATACACGCACAGCATCCCCTAACCCATGGTCGATATACAGTACGGAGCCTAAGCTACTGACCACCGATTGCAAGAAACGCTCGCTCATTTGGCCCCCGTATAGTTTGCTTAATTCTGAAATCGACAAGGGTGTACGAGTAGAGCATACGATAATTGCTCCCAAGCATTTTCGCACAGCATCTGTTGCCCGATTTGGGTCCTGTCTTATGTCTCTGCTGGCCTCGACAGCCATAGTGTACAGGTTGTCGAGTGCTTGGGACGACTGACTGGTCACTGCGCTATCCAAAACGAGCTCCAAGGCTTTGGGAGGGTCATGATCGGATAACACAAGGTCGCACGCAGTTCGGGCCCAAATGAACAACCCCGAGGCTTTCGCGACGATCCTTTCCGCCGCAAGATCAGACAGTAGTTTTGCTTTGGGGGATGTATCAAGAACATGCTTGACATACACGCGTATATCGTCAGACGCGTCGTGCGAAAATACGTCGCGAATGGCGAACGATTGTTGATCGCTACGGTCAAAGAATTCTTTGATATCGGAGTCCGGACGGCTGGTGATGATGATCCTCAGCCATGGCACCATTCTCGACAGACTCAAGAGAAATCCAAGAAGCTGCTGGCGCCCGTCGCTAGGTCCGCTTTCGTCAAGTGCATCCAATACAACCGTCTCCGGCGTGTTGCCCTGTGAGAGTTCTGGTGATCCAAGAACCGTTTGAACCAATTTTTCAAATTGTATCTGCATAGGCGAGTCTGATAGTATCGGGTCTTCTTCGAGCACTCTCTGAAGCGCAACTCCGTACTCGGGATGTTTAATAGCCAGCATATATATAACGGTTGAGAGAATCCGCTGTGGGTCACGTCGTTCTGGTTCGTCACGTTTACAGAAGAAACTAGCCGAAAGAGTTTTGGAGTCGTCTAGAATTCGGCAGACAGAAGTCGCGATAGAGCTTTTGCCGAGGCCGGCCTGACCGTGCACCCATATAAATCGCTGCCCCCCTGTGGGGACACCGGAGTCGAAGGGGCGTCCGGCCCAGCTGATGAGGTCTTGGATTATCCCCGCGCGGGTCCCAGGCCAGCAGGCACGACTTGGATCGTAATGTGCCTTGCCTACCGGCCTTAGCTTTTCTAGGAGCATCTTTCGAGCTGCACCATCATGGTCACCATCGCGGAAGTCGATGCAATTGTACGTCGAACTAACCGTTCTCGTCCAACATCTGGAGGGCTTGAATGCCCACACTCCGATCAAACGTCGCCTTGAGATCCCGGAGCCTGCTCAACATATCATCGACCTTTTGCTGGGCGCTGGAGCCTGTAAATGTTCTCCATGTGGAAGCCATTGACGAAGTACTCAGTAGGAACGGAGAAATGAGGCAAGAATATCCTACCGATTTCGCCGGTGGACTTATAATCGATTGCGAACAGTGAAGCTTCTTCAATTAGTTTCCATATGGCCTCTATGGTTTGCTGGAGCTGGGGCAATCTCGCAGCTTTTTTTACAGCCTCAGCGGAGGGGAGAATATCGACAAGCTCGTCGACCAGGGTCGCTACGCTTTCGTCGCACTTTTCTTGTGCTTCCAGTTTCTATAATCGATACATGCGTATAAACCCCGATATCATATCAACAGCAGGAAAAGCAGATCACGTACCCCCCATGCCTCATTGAAGATAGCAAACACATCCTTGGCGTGAGGCTCCAGCTAAGTGACGCTCAGCGCCTTGCCCAGGTTTCCCGGTTCCGAGATCGACTCACTTCAGATACTGCACCTCCAAACTCGAGAAGGGTTTTTATCACGCTCCTGGCCGGGCCAAGCTTCTTGAGAAGCCGCTTCTGTCGGTTGATAGCTGCTGCGTTTGATAGCGCCCTGGCCGCCAGATCCTCGTTCTGCGATCCAGCTGTGAGTCAAGATCTATTCCTTGCCAAAGATGAGCGGCTCACCGATTGAGGGGCAGCGTGGATGATGCTTATAGAGACACCTGGTTGGCTGCAATCTACAAAGGCGCTGTTTACTCGTAACCGACCAGCGCGATCTAAGAGAAACTTACCCCGATTGACAGTAAGAGACTCATCGAGTTCCATCACGCCATACTCTACGACCCAGACGCGCGGTTTGCGGCCGAGAGAGTGATGCTCGTATGCGCGGATTTCGATTCGGGAATTAGGGTGGACATCGCTGCGGATAGGATATTAGCATTAGCGCGCTAAGACGAGACACGAACCACGGCCTCACATATGGGGTATATTGTTGTTCCAGTGTAGCACACCTCCCTTTTTGACCGTAGAGGTGCGGTACATTTCATTACCGTCAGCCAAGATCTTGAGACTCATGTTGTAATTGGAAACGGCTGGCTGTAGCTTGATTTCTGGTCGAGAGGATGAGCCGGGTGACGAGCACACGCAAGAACCAGTGAATACCTTGAATGCGATACCTCAAGGCCTCCGGAGGCTTGTCGATATGCTGAGTTGTCATATTGAGAGCAAATGTGCGATAGCAAGTGGTTAGGGTGTGGTGGTCCTGCTCAATGCAACGAGGCGCTGCGTGCTTTGGTGTGCTGACTCATCTCAAGCACAGCCATCACGCTCTACTATCCCGCGCTCGGACATCCACTCGATTCAATAGGCTCTTCAATATTTTGCAGGTTGAGCGGAAAACCGGGTAAGCGAGTAGATTGGACGAGAGCACAACATACGCGGAAATTGCGCCGACATATAAGCGACTGGCACTGCACGGTCGACTCATCCATATTGGCTAGGAAGTACATATCGAACCGAAATCTCACACAAGCATATTTGCATGTCCGACAGAACTAGATCGACCCGTGCAATAACTATGTCTTTTCCCGGCATCGTCTCGGCCGGGAGTCGCGTGTCCAAAAGTGCTGCTGAGTTCACACTTCCGCACTATGTGCACCCATGATGGTGTCGAAGTGGTCAGGGCTCTGAGAGCTGTAGAGTTAAAATGTTTTCGCGATGAGTCTAGTGATGTAGTTTGAGATAATTGATACACGGTAGTCTCTCCTGCCGATAATTGCTGAAGGATGCATATAAATTTAGTTGGAAACTTATGCGACAAAACGTTGCTAGCGGTAGGATCTCCACACGTTCTCCTGATAGGGCGAATGTACCATGCTTCACTGACTTGAGCAAAATGCAGCTGGGGAAGTCAGGCAGCAGGATGAGGTTGACGCAACACTTATGATAGAGTTGTGTCTCTCCTGGAAAGTGGATGCGGCCCCAGCTGAGGCGAGCGACATGTGTGGCAAACCAGGTGGCTGGTATGTATGTGTTTGGCTGGTCTTAAGCGCTGGGAGGATCAGCTGTGCCTGGCGGGCTTGTTCCGATGTGCGGCAGTTGCGCCCCGAATGGACGACGACATGGCCGGAGCGCTCAAACCCGGACCGGCAGGACGGCGGCGGCAATGCGCAGCGCTCCAGCTTAAGAGCAGCTCTGAGTGCTGCCCCGACCCAACCTGAATGAACTGGAGCAGCATGTCGATTCGCACGTCGGGAAACACCGTCGAGCTCCGTGACCCGTCGCCCGAGCCTCGGCGCCATATCACCATCCTCCCAGAGTTCAACCCGTTTGCAGCGATGGACAGCGGGCCCAGAGCTCGCCGTGCAAACACCATGCCTCAACGCGACTTGTCCCCCCCACCTCGCAGTCGCCAGCAGGGAAATCGCCCTGTTAACCGCACCCGGCGACCGGCGTTCGATCCTAGCCCGGAGCTGGCCTTTGACGATGGGTTTCAGAGCTCTGGGTTGCCTCGCGTATCCCTCACGGCAAAGCAATCCAAGGTTCCACGCCCAGGTACCCCCGAGGACGGTTACCCCGAGGAGGAGTTCGTACCAAAGACCCAGCTGAAGAAAACAAGGGTGGGACCCATGCCCACTACAACGTGCGTGTTTTCAACCAGAGTCCATACGACCTGACTGACATTTGTTCCAGACCGTTCAACGAGCCTGTTCCATCGAAGGCCGCCAAACAGACGAAGCGATCACAAACTCAAGCAGCCGCCCCGGGCACAAGCATCGTGGAAAGGAGAGGCAGGAAGGCGGTGCGTGCCGAACCTGAAGAGCAAGTAGTCATAACCGTCGGCTTGCTGCTGTTCCTAATACTTGCTCAGATTATCCGAAGAGCCAATCATGGCCGAGAGGGACGTGTCCGTCGATACCGACCTGGCAAGCGAGACGCCAGCAAAGAACCCCAAGCTACCCAAGAGTCGCCGCCAAGAAGTACCCAAGAATGAGCCTATCGAGGAGCCGAGTGTCGACAGGCCGACCGTGAGACCAGAGGGACTGGCGGCAGACGCCGACTCATCCAAACCTTCAAACGAACATATCCCCCAACCGCAGAATCGATCAAGTGAACCTCCCAATGGCCCGTACGATTATCGCAACTGGTCACCGGCACAGTGGTACTGGCCACCTCCGTTTGCCTACCCTGCTGGATCTCTGCCTCATCCTCCGGCTGCTCATCCCCAACCGGTTACTGCGATTCACCTCTGCCCGAATTGTACTGAGGAAGCTTTGAGGCGGCCGCCCGTTTGCAATGGTTGTCACCAGGTGTATTCGTCCAGGCCTGCAGCGTCAGGCCCTGGCCCGTCGTCGAAACCTGAATCTCACGGGAGCCCGCAAGACCAGTCCGGAGCAGCTCCGGGGCGTGTAAGTATCGAGACCAAATCCGAATCGGCTGAATGAATGACTTGCATACAGGCTTTGACCGAATCGGACGTTCGCAAGGTTGTGAAGAACGAACTAGTCAAGCTTTTTACAGATGAGGCTGTTATTAAGGCGCTTGCCGACTCGCTTGTGGGCGCGCTAAAGGCGATGGCACCCACAGAACCCGAGGCTTCTACTAGCCCCGAGCCGTTGGCCGGCTCTGACCCCCAGGCCCCGAATCCTAGTAAAGAGCCGACGAGAGGAAAACCCCCTGCCTGGGGAGCCGGCCAAGGATATACCAAAACAGGGTTTTCAGAGCGACCAAATCCTTGACGCCGAACCGAGTAAAAACTCGATCAAGTTGGCCCCAGATAAACGGTCGCAAGCCCAAGCCCAAGCCCATCTCGAGGATAAACCCGTGATGGAGAATAAAGCTGCTGTTGATCCA
This sequence comes from Ceratorhiza oryzae-sativae, assembly GCA_030998015.1. Lineage (NCBI taxonomy): Eukaryota > Fungi > Basidiomycota > Agaricomycetes > Cantharellales > Ceratobasidiaceae > Ceratorhiza > Ceratorhiza oryzae-sativae. The sequence continues at coordinate 52,480 of JARWMV010000075.1, read as the reverse complement.
CTCGAGTCTGGAGCTGAAAGGGTGGTCCTGCCCTCGTCCATGCCTGGGCCTGTCCTCGCTTCTCAGACGGAGGAGGTCATGGTGCCGTCCCGTGGGGCCGAGGCTCCTGCCATGACCAGCGTCGAGTCTGGAGTGGACGAAGTGTCTGATTCTCGAGCCCCGTTGTTCAAGGCTTCATCAGCTTCGGAGTATACGCCTGGTGACGCCGCTTCACCTGTTTCTGGAGGAGTTCTTGGCGATGATCACCAGCATTTGGCTTCAACATCTCTTGCCGGGCCGGGGACTGGCGTTCGATATCCATTGCCTGCTGTTGATTCCGGAGCCGAGAAAAAAGAGCGCTCAAATGGCGAGCTCCCGGAAATCGCTTCCGTTGCACAGTCCACGCTTGCTCATGAGACTCCTTTTGATGCCATGGCCCCAGCATTCGTGCCAGTTGCTCTCATTCAATCTGCAATTATGCCGCTCCCAACCCCTCATGCTGTTGGCTCGAGGCTGGGCTCAGTGCCGCCGGTCACAAACACGATTCTCCTAAAAGGTGCGACCGAGACTCCTGAACCTGGTTCTGAACCTCCTGTAGGGGACAAGCCCCAAGAAGCCGAGCCCCTAGCTCCGGTCGGGGCTCAAGATCCCGGAGCTGAAACTTTGTCGGTCCAGGAGCCCAAGTCGATTGTACGTCCCGGACCAGTATCCCATCCGATTTATTGGAATCGTTCGGCGCCAGCACCTGCTGCTGTTCCATCCACCTATGATATTTTCAAAGCCGAAGCCCCAGGCGGGCAGTCGCCCCCTAAACCAGGTCTGCGAGCATCCACTGAGACAGTAACACCTCGGGCGACTGAGCTCTCTCGGACGATTACTGCCGTCGACGTTCCGGTGACCGCAGGTCCCCATGTATCAGCCGCGGTGGGAGAGCAGGCGTGGAAATGACCCGATCCCAAGCAGCTTGCTTCCGGCCCTGAGCAAATACCTCGCGCTGATCCTTTGGTTGCGGCTGGGGGAATCCCCCAGAGGTTACCCGATCTCGGGAGTGGCGCAAAGGCCGAGATGGTTCCGGCTAACCAACCAACGCACCTACCATTGGCGCTTAACTCCAACACTATCCCCTCACCTCGACCAACATCTTTGTCCGACCCAGTCCAGCCAAGTATAACCGAGCAGCACTTGGTGCAACCTCCTGTACATGAATCTACCCTGTTCAGATCCGCTGTAGTTTCAAACGAAAACGCGGTCTCGGGACTCGGGTCGCCATTGAAGAGGGAGCGAGTTGCAGAATCTGAACCCGCCCCGAATCCACTCCCTGTGGTTGGAGAGCCAAGCGATGGGACTCATCTTGGAGCGGTACCAACACAGGCATCGGCCGGCGAACCCGGTGAAGAGCCGTTGTGCAAGACTATCGAGTTCGGTGAAGATCAGGCGGATGCACAAGCCGCGTTGAATGAGCATACGGGCCACAGGGAAACGGACGATACACAGTCTATTGATGTGGGTTTGGTTCCTTCTGGCGCCTCCGCAGGGGGTGAAACAGACAGACCCATCCAAATTTCGAACGAGACAAAATCCCCGCCCGGCACTAATATACTTTCGACGCCGAGTGAGCCTGAGAAACCAGAGGTTGAAACTGTTGGCGAAAATACTGGTACGTGGCAAGAATTGTGAGGTGGAATCTGTATACTGAGCCTCCCGTGGATTCATTAGTTTCATTGGCAGAGCTCCCGATTCGTTTAGCCTGGCCGTCTGCCGCCACAGCCCCTGTCTCGTTCACCTCTTTCCCCTCGTCAGTTGGACCTTTGTCGTCTGAGAATCACAACCCCGCACCCCCGCCCCATAATGACCGAGTACCAGGCGCACCCAATGCCCCTCTATTCATTTCTAATCCAACTCGACCACTCTCTTCCGCCGAACCCGCGAAATCATATGTAGCTACAGTCCATGCAGTTGAACCCGATCAAGTGTTGGCAGCGCCCGCTCTAGACGCTTCGCCAGCTGCTGTGACAGAATCCCATGTCGCCCTCGTCGAGCCATCACTATCGTCTGTGGATAACTCGACGGTTCTGACTCTGCCGTCTCAATTTTACGAGTCGGAATTAGACATCACGCGCATGCCGACACACGGTCCCAGCGCTCTCGAAGTCGATGTCACTCCCAGACAATCCTCCGAATCACCCAACGCATTTTCGACATCTAGGCTGGTGTCAGCTACCAAGTTTATCCCAACGCCCCAAGATTCTGCAGTGGAGCCCAGCTCTGACAGTGAACCAGTGGTCGCGGATCTACCCAGCCACGAATTCGATCCTGAACCGCGAGCGACCTTAACTACTGGCCTTTCCCCCCCGCCAATGTCCGTAGCAGATCGCTTCATCCCACCTTCGGCTGAAACATCTGTACATGGGCTCTTCCCCGCTATGCTCTTCGCTGCGACGAACCCGCCGCTTGTGCCTTTGCCTCGCGTTGAACCTGTTGCATGGCCGGGTAGTAATGAAGCTGCGAAGAACCTTCTGCCCGCTGAACCTCGAAGTATGTCGGATGCTAGCCAGGCATCTCCATCGGTTCGTAACCCGGCTACGGTTCCCACGCTCGTCGAGGAACCGGAGCAAGTGCAGGTCCAGGTCGTCCCGACGGCGGCCGCTACAGTCACCGGTGCTCCTGTGGTCGAGCCTACTTCGGTTCTGGATAGAACTTTCATGGGTCCTCCCTCTCCGAAAGCGGTGGCACAGCTGTCCGAGTCTGTGAGCGCTCAAGGTGTTGAAATAATACTTAGTTCGGGAGGGGAGGTTGATTCTGCAATTCAGGGCGGCGCGGACGCTCCACGGTTCGGAGGGGCGCCGGGTGACGAGAAGGAAACCGAACACCCGGTTCAAAAAGAAGTTGCGATTACCACGCCGGTGTCCAAGGGAGTGGCTGTAATGGTAGCTCCACTAAATGTTGGCGAGGTTGAAGATATGGATGGCAAGCAGCCGACAAACGACCCAAATATCCAGGCCAGCCAGCTCGATGAGACTAATGTGGTAGATATCGAGAGGCAAGGCAAGTCGCCTTGGCATAGTGATTGATATTGTTCATTTAGACTAATGATTAAGCAGTTCCTTGGCCTCATTCTGATTCCAAATCCGCCCCCTTGCCTGCCCTGAACAATTCTTCGGCTCTCTCTGTCGCTTGCCCTATGTCACCTTCAGAGCCCAGGGTTGTGCCCTTGGCAGCCCCCAATATTGACACTTCTGGTTCAAGTGGCACTCTTGCCTCTTTTCCAATGCTATCTCAGCTGAAACTTGATCCCCCAACCAGGCCCAAACCTGCTCTGGCATCACTTGCATTGCAGACCAATGATACCCCACCTCCCAAGTTGATCGACTCACATATTGAGGCACCTGCTGTCAAGAAGAAGTTCAAGGACAAATCTGGAATGGAGATAGAGATCAAAAAACAGGAGCTGGCATTGCCTGTAGAACAGTGGTTCAGCAAACCCGTCAATGCCCATGGAAAGTCAAACAGGAGTGATAGAAATGACGTGAAAGATTCTGGTGAGTTTAGTTGTTCTTGTTCATTGAATCCACTCACTACAAAAGTAGCTCCTGGGCATGGAACTACAGCTCTTGGCAGAACAACCCCCACAGAGGCACAGGCAGCTCTTGTGTCTGATGGTGCTCCCAAAGATACCTTAATTGCGGTGATTCATCCTAAGCCAGCTTCTACTGCAGCTCCCAACCAGATTCTAGACACGCGGTCAGCACCCGAGAAATCGCCCATTGCACCCTGAGCAGCCCCAAATTCGCCAAGCTGCTTCACATCTGCTGCCATCCCATGTCCCTCACTTGCTCAGGCTCCCTCCCTGCTTGCAGATGCCAATCCCGCAGTCGCTTCTTTCACCCTCACAACATTGTTTGGGGTTCAACATCCAACTCCTGCACTTGAGTGCAAGAGAACCCCAGAGGACAGACTGCTCTCACATGATGACATATCAAGTGCTGACCATGTTGTCAATCGCAATCAGGCATTACTGCCAATTGTTGATCAGGGCACTTCCCTCTTGTTTGATTCTGTGGCTCCCTCTTGCCTGGATTTGACACTGAGCCCTACTATTGCTTCTGGGCCTGTTCCATTGGGGGACACTATTATTCTTGGTGATCTGCAAAATGAAACCCTCGTTCCTGCTTCCTTGCCTTCTGAGCCCAAGCAAGGTCAGGTTGTGCCAGCAGTTCTCCATGCAGCTCTCAGTTCTAGTCCACAAGCCCCTGTAACAGGTGAAGACCAGGTTGATACTACTGGGGATAGTGGAATTAATGATCATGAGCAACCAGCTGCCTCAGTTGTCCACTGTTATGGATCACTAACATTTTCTATTATTTTAGTCTGCTCTGCCAACCTCAAGCGATGTCTCTGTAATTAATTTGTGAAATACTTGAATTTGTATGCACTCTGAATTGTACTATTCTCCATTCCATTAAATAGTACAAATTTCCTGCTCTCCAACGCATATTTTATTAAGTTTTTACAATAAGATCTCAGAGAGATACAGAGGTTGCGATATTTCCTCTTATCAGGAGATATTGATTACAACATCGCACCGCTCATATCTCGGCAACCGCTTACGCTATCAAAGCGATCTTGTGCTCTATCGATAGCTAATCTTCGGTGGTATCTGCTGCCCGAAGATCGTCGCGATCCACCAGATCCTCGCGCCGGAATGGCCCGAAGATCATTAGAATCTTACTGGACCATCAATCAAGATCTAATGACTCCAGTGAGTCAGGAGAGCTTCCCAAATTGATCCAGAAGCTTCTCTGACTCACTTTATGACTCACTGAGATGTAGCCTCTGTTCATTACATGTATATACTATGATAATATGATCTACAAGCCAATAGCAGGTCTCAGATGCATCAATGCCTTTGATCCACACCCTGTCTTTACTCTTTTATCCTATACTGGGCTAGGGTGTACCCCAAGTATAGCAGTACCCTCTTTTGATGATTGCACTGGCATGCATGTATCTATTTGGCTCTGGAATGCCCTCCTCAGGGTATAAAAGGACCTCCTCTGAGGCCCTTCCAGACCACCTCCTCCTCTACTCAACCCAGACTGGTTATTGGTTTCTTTTCTCTTTCTATTTCTCTTGTCTGTGTGTGATTTCTTATATAACTAGTACTGAGGAATAAAGTACCATATTAGTTATATATTATCTGATTCATTGTATCTTATATACAGAGTTATATAAGGATACAATATTGCCTGATTGAGCGTGACATTAAGTACCAGCTATTAGAGGAAATCTAAGTACCTGTAGCTGAGGAAGTACATGCATTAGGCAGCCCACCATCTATCCTATAAGCTATCACTTAAGTCTAGTATTAAAATTAGTATCAGTTAGTCCAAGCGACTAGGGCTGAACTACATTTAAGATATCTAAGGGAACCTGACCATAGTAGTCTTGCTCTTTATACCTATAAATTAGTCAGTTTACACTGTGAAAGATTAAGACTACCTTGAGTGTTACTTGATTGCATTGCAACTACTTTGAGCCTTCTTACTCTAGTCTAAGAAGTATTGAGTACAATTAGTGTATACTAACATATCTACTTTTCCTTAAGCTCTAGATATCCTAGTGTACCCTGACCTTGTTACGGGTCAGGGTACACTTGAATATCTAGAGCTTAAGAAAATGTAGATATGTTAGTATACACTAATTGTACTCAATACTTCTTAGACTAGAGTAAGAAGGCTCAAAGTAGTTGCAATGCAATCAAGTAACACTCAAGGTAGTAAATCTTTCACAGTGTAAACTGACTAATTTATAGGTATAAAGAGCAAGACTACTATGGTCAGGTTCCCTTAGATATCTTAAATGTAGTTCAGCCCTAGTCGCTTGGACTAACTGATACTAATCTTAATACTAGACTTAAGTGATAGCTTATAGGATAGATGGTGGGCTGCCTAATGCATGTACTTCCTCAGCTACAGGTACTTAGATTTCCTCTAATAGCTGGTACTTAATGTCATGCTCAATCAGGCAATATTGTATCCTTATATCTCTGTATATAAGATACAATGACTCAGACAGTATAAACTAATATGGTACTTTATTCCTCAGTACTAGTTATATAAGAAATCACACACAGACAAGAGAAATAGAAAGAGAAAAGAAACCAATAACCAGTCTGGGTTGAGTAGAGGAGGGAATGGTTCTGGAAGGGCCTCAGAGGAGGTCCTTTTATACCCTGAGGAGGGTATTCCAGAGCCAAATAGATACATGCATGCCAGTGCAATCATCAAAAGAGGGTACTGCTATACTTGGGGTACACCCTAGCCCAGTATAGGATAAAAGAGTAAAGACAGGGTGTGGATCAAAGGCATTGATGCATCTGAGACCTGCTATTGGCTTGTAGATCATATTATCATAGTATATACATGTAATGAACAGAGGCTACATCTCAGTGAGTCATAAAGTGAGTCAGAGAAGCTTCTGGATCAATTTGGGAAGCTCTCCTGACTCACTGGAGTCATTAGATCTTGATTGATGGTCCAGTAAGATTCTAATGATCTTTGGGCCATTCCGGCGTGAGGATCCGGTGGATCGCGACGATCTTCGGGCAGCAGATACTGCCGAAGATTAGCTATCGATAGAGCATAAGATCGCTTTGATAGCGTAAGCGGTTGCCGAGATATGAGCGGTGCGATGTTGTAATCAATATCTCCTGATAAGAGGAAATATCACAACCTCTGTATCTCTCTGAGATCTTATCGTAAAATCTTAATAAAATATGAGTTGGAGAGCGGGAATTTTGTACTATTTAATGGAACAGAAAATAGTACAATTCAGAGTGCATACAAATTCAAGTATTTCACAATTTAATTACAGAGGCATCGCTTGAGGTTGGCAGAGCAGACTAAAATAATAGAAAATGTTAGTGATCCATAACAAGTCCTGACCATGTGGAGCTCCAGCAGAACGAGATCAGCACAACTCTCATACCACCTTTCCAGGGCTTCACATAGTGCCTGAGGTCGTAGCCATCAAATGCTCTGACGCAGCCTGGCGTCCACTCCACCTCCAAGTCCACATCAGGGAGACATAGCTCACCACCTTTTGTGAACATTCCAATAAGACTGATGATATCCATCCCAGCCCTGATGCCCTTGGTATCTTGGTGAAGCTTGCTCATGCAATTGACAGCTACACCAAAGCACAGCAACGTGCTGGTCCAGCCGTTCTGGACAGCAACACTAGTTGGACTGACCACCTTTGACATGCGTGCTTGAACATCTTGCATCAGCTGCCCTAACTGCGCACGGATTATATCTGTAAGGTATCCCATTTGCCTGTCATACAGGTGCTTTGCCTCCAAGAAGTGGATGTTCTGTTGACATGATTCGGGTGCAAGAGCATCCCTAAAGTGGGACAACATCGCAATAGGCTGTTTCTTTTTCTTGATAAGTCAACTGTTCATTCACACACTGCCATCACTCACAAAGTGCATGCCAGTTTGGAACCAGCCTGGACTGAAATAGTACGCAAAAGGACACAAAGTCAACATGAGCCCCGCTGCGTTGAATACTTGACCCTTGATAGTCAGCACAGGCCCCTGTGGGAGTGCTGCAGCTCTGGAGCTGCTATCCTCAAGGGCGATTTCGTCTTTGGTGTCGACATACAGCATTGGTTGTGTATCACCACTTCCCTCCTGCCATGGGCTGAGCGCAGCTGCTGGGTCCTTGCTCAAGTCTTCACCCTCTTCCTCTTCATCAAATCCACAATTGAGGATCTCCGATTCACCACCCTTGCTCTGCGTCGACTGGCAACTGGTGGATCCGACCGTAGCTTTAGTTTGACTTCTAGTCAGTATTTGATTCAAAGAAACAGGTTCCACCTTTTTGTTTGCAACCATGCCAAGCTGAGCTTGCCTATCTCAAATCTCCTCATCCAGGAGTGGCCTATAGACTGTGGCTAGGGCTGCAATCGCCTTCAAAAGCTCTTGCTGAACTGGTCTTTCCATTAGCACTTAAACATGGGGGGGATAAATAATTTCACTGGCCTTACCCTAAGACCAGTACCAATCAGCCCAGGGAAGTACCACAGCACACACACCCCTTCGAGATCCACTATTAATCTTGAACCATCTGATGCTTTCAGGTGTGTGGGGGGATGGCCAACAAGCTTGTCCAAGCAACCAACCTCAGAGCTCAATTTCATTTTTCACCAGATCTCTGGGGATTCAAGGTCCCACATTCAAAATGGGAGCACAACTGCTGTGAAAGGGTTGGTCAAGCTGAATCAAGCTGTTTCATTGAGGACTCACCCTTGCTCTCAATCGCCTTCGAAACGCTGCTGAGTATATGCTGCTCCATGTTGTAGGTCGCTTTCCTCAACATTTCACATGCAGCCTTCCTTCGACTCTCGGATCCTGCACTTTGTGCAGGGGGATGGTGACTCACAGTGGGCTCCAACCTGTCCAAGTTCATAGCCAGCCCCCTAAACGTACCAGCATCGAACGGCAAGTTCGATTGTGGTATCTTAGCCTGCATCTTTTGGTGCTTGTGCATGATGGAGCATGGGTCACAGCAAGTCCAGTTGGTCGCGTGACTGAGGGTTGGTGACCTGTCAATTCAGGGTCCAAGTAGGCAGGGTTTTGTTCACTCTGCCACATGTCTCAACCATAATCAACATATATTTTGTGTCAATTACATGATTTACTATAAGCGTTCACTGTATCATTGAGGGAGGGTCACCTACATGAGTAAATTGCTGATGTCGCCTGTAAATTTGAATCTCAGCAATGAGTGACAAGGCACTGGTAAGGATAACTCATGTTAGACCCTAGTTGGTGCAAGGTTTTGAGGGTAGACCTGGGGATGAAGGTTGGCTCAGATGTTGCAAACCATGCCCAATGATAGCCGGCCAAGGAAGCCAGAGCTTGCATGTGCAACAACTGTGCCTGCCCTGGTGTTGTCTGAGTGTAGCTGTGAGGAGGGATGGCAGAGGTGCTACAACCTCAGCTGGATGAGAACCGGCCCAGGAGGGCAGAGCCCATGTTTGCAGTGCCAACAGCTACCAACTATGGTGAGGGTGTGGCAGGGGAAAAGGGATGGTGCAGGTGCTGCAACCCTGGCTGGGCGAGAGCTGAGCAAGAAGGGCAGAGCCCAGTTTGCGGCGCCCGCACCTGTTGAATCTTGTCTGCATGTAGCTGGGGAAGAGGGTTGGTGCAGGTGTTGCAACCCCAGCCAGGTGAGAGCTGGCCAAGGAGGGCAGAGCCTGTGTGTGCAATGACCACACTGGCCCAGGTGTTGTCTGGGTGTAGCTGGGGAAGAAGGATGGTGCAGGTGCTGCAACCCTGACCAGGCAAGTGCCAACCAAGGAGGGCAGAGCCTGTGTTTGCAGCGCCCACACCTGTCAAGTGTCGTCTGGGTGTAGATGGGGAAGAGGGAAGGCACAGGCACTGCAACCCCAGCCAGGCAAGAGCTGGCCAAGGAGGGCAGAGCCTGTATCTGCAACGGCCATGCCTCCCCGGGTGTTGTCTGGGTATAGGTTGAGCAGAGGGATGGCGCAGGCGCTGCAACCCTGGCTGGGTGAGAGCCAGCCAAGGAGGGCAGAGCCCGTGTTTGCAGTGCCTACGCCTGTCAAGTGTCGTCTAGGTGTCGCTGAGCAAGAGGGATGGTGCAGGTGTCACGACCCCAGCTGGCTCTGAGCCGGCCAAGGAAGGGCAGAGCCTGTATGTGCAACAACTACACTTGTCCAGGTGTTGTCTGGTTATGCTGGAGAGGAGGGATGGCATAGGCACTGTGACCCCAGCCAGGTCAGAGCCAGCCAAGGAGGGCAGAGCCCATGTTTACAGCACCCACGCTTGTTGCATGTTGTCTGCGTGTAGCTGGGGAAGAGGGTTGGTGGAGGCGTTGTGGCCCTGGCCAGGTGAGAGCCTACCAAGGAGGGCAGAGCCCATGTTTGCACCACCCATGCCTGCCAAGTGCCGTCTGGGTATTGCTGTGGAAGAGGGACAACACAGGCATTGCAACCTGGGCCAGGCGAGAGCTGGGCAAGGAGGGCAGAGCCTGTGTTTGCAGTGCCCAGGCCTGCTGAGTTTCGTCTAGGCATAGCTGGGGAAGAGCATAAGCACATCATCTTCTGGGGCACAGTGAGGGAGGGTAGTTGTGGGAGGCGCAGCCCCAACCGGCATGTTTCTGGCTGAGGCGGGCAGGGCCCAGTGATGCGACTAACCTTTATCCTTCACTGCCACATGAGCAGGGCCATCAAGTGAGGTTCGGCTTGCATCCATGAGAAGTGCAGTTGAGATGGTCATAGTTTGTAGCAAAAACAAATGGATCTTGGCACATGACATGTGGATTATTTGCTTCCGGTGTAAGGGGATTTGGCCAAGCCACGTGATCTAGATAATGTGCTATCCTCCCACCACCAACATGGCCTGTTTCAGGCAGACAGCTTGGAAAAAGACTGGCGGAAAGGCTCCTCACCATGAGAGTGACTAATCCAATCAGTAGCAAATATGTGTACTGACTCGACATAAGGGCCCCTTGGCTGCAACTCCGACTCAGAGTGCGAACAGGGTGAGCACACCCAAGCCTGCAGGATAGCTCCCGGCCCAGTGTTAACAGATTACAGGTGCAGGGGCAGCTGAGGAAACACACATTGAAGATCCAACATACAACAAGACTGACGTCAGGTATGTGGATCGAGGAATCATGTTCGGCTTGGCTGAAGTGAAAAGACAGTAATGGTCCAGAGGGCGGTCCCAAATCCGATGTGGCAAAGTAATCTAGGGTCTGATTGTATATCCTTGAGCTTGCAATGTGATTTTTACATAGCATCTTTTACAATGGTCAACGTTTCCATTTGTCAGAAGTTCACCCAGAACCAACAAACAACACGTGAGAGAGCAGAATTATGCAATTCACGGATGTCTTGCAAACCATGGGCAAAATGAATGCTCTGAGTCTAGAATTGGATATCAATAGTTGTTCTGAGCGTTTCTATGACAATATCATCCCAGCAGTATCCCTTCTAGCTAGAAGTAAGTGAACACCTTGGTGAGCGATGTTACATGTTTATCAAGAACATGAAAGAGCAAACACATGACAAATGTTCAGCAAATCTACGAAAATTGTTGGCTTCAAACACTCCAGCCTGTGAGGTGGTAATGCATGCCTTATTGCTACTATATCCCCAGCTCGATCCAACATGGAAAAGACTCTATCCACCCTCAACTATGCATTCCAAGCCAAAGCCATTCATAACCACCCGGAACTTAATGCACGTGTGCCTCATAACGCATTGTTGAAGGAGCATGTTAGCAAGATTGCACAGCTGAAGGCTGACCTGGTTGCGACACAGGAGAAGAATGGCGTGTACATTTCTCCAGAATGTTGAGGGAGATCGAATCTGTGCAAGAGGGAGGCAAAACCATGCTGGAGGAGCTGAGGATACAGGCTGAGGTTGCCCTACATCAATGCAGGGCACTGAGGGAGGAATTCAAGGCTCAGGGGGAGATCTTGGTGAAACAGACTAACAAATTGGCAAACACCCAGCAATAATTGGGTTGGGAGTGACACAAATTGGCAAGCACCAGACATGAGGCGGAAACCTTTCAGAAAAAAGCAGAGGATGAAATGATAATCTGACAAGCGTTTGAGGAGAAGGAACTGGTCTTGGACCAGGTCACAGGAGCCTTGCCAGACACAGTGAAGCAAGGTATAGGAGATGTCAAGGGTTGGTTTGACAAAATTGGTATGACCGTTAGCTTGGTTCCAGTGCTTTTTGGGTAAGATCTGACCAGGGTTTGTGTGCTGCAACAATGTGTTGCTGGCTAGGAATGTAGTCCTGAGGCCATGAGAAAGAAGATACCTGTCTCCCTCTGTAGGGAAGCTGCCAGGCCAATAAGGTGTGCAGACTTACCTAATGCACACCACCAGTTCAGCTCGGATTGGACCGGTTGTGCAATGTGTCTCAGGGTCCAAACAGATTGGTGAAATGATTGCAGTCATGTGACCAGTTGTGTCTCTCTCTCACTACTTGCACCCATTGACCTTGCCTTTTACATTTTTGAGCTTTTTCCAAACCAACACTATGAACCTGTCTGTTTCGTCCAGCTATGTTGCCAACCAGGTCTCCCTGGTCACCCAACCTGGGTGTTTTGCACAGATAATCAAGGCAGTGGTTCGAACCCAAAAAATAATGATCGTTTGTGGTGATACTCTGACTTGTGAAGCGAACCTTCCAGTGAGTCGCATCATATATTGATGAAGTACATAGGTGATCACCCCAAGCTGACCCTTGCAACAGAAGATGGACAATCCTGTTGACGTCCACTACGGTCCTGAGACACAACGATTGAGCTTGCAGAGCTTGCTTTGCGAATGCTCACCCTTGACTGCGTCCCCCAATACACTTGATCAACGCTTGCTGGCATCCCTGAATGCAGCGATGGCAGCGTGTCACATCATGGCGCACAACTCTGCCACCAGGCCCTTCCTTAACTGGCTGTCGAGCCTCTGATCAGAAAATTGGCTGAGCATGTATTTAACAAGCAGCTTCGATTTGATTGAAGCCAGATCCATCCTGGATGAGGATGGCAGAGTATTCAGGCTACATGGGGACAACCAGCACGTTTGCTGCTGTTGTCCCCTTTGCGTCAGCCAGACAATTGAAGCCACAGCGGAGCATGACAACGTACTGCTGAAGGCTCTGGGGATGATCAATGATACCAGCTTTGGGGGCCCATTGTGCATTACATGTTGAGCAAAGTGTGAGGACATTGCTTCCATTGCCGAGAGTATTTTAATCAATCATTCTGCAGGGAGGAAGACAAAAATCGCTTTGCGCACTTACACAGAGAAGAAGCTTGTGCTCCGTCCTGCAGTCCAGCTTGAGATTGCAGAAGGGATCTTAGTTGGTGAAGAGAAGCTGCAGTTGATGACGTACGCAGTGGACTCTCAGCTGCTGTTGATCGTCAACTCCCCGTTCAAGCCTTGAGGCCCAATCGACGGTTTACTCTCCGATCTGGCCAACAAGGTGCACAAACATTTGGGTGCGGTCATCTACATAGGGCAAGAGACCATCTGGGGGAAAGCTCCCTATACATCAATCAATCTTCACCTGCCCCTCACCGCTGCTGAACTGGTCCAGAGTGTGAACGAAGCAGCAGAAAGAGTAAGTCCACTTGATCAGCCGAAGCTTGCAAATCGTGGCTGAACCAGAGTCTCAGTTAGGGTCAACGAGCCTTGTGGCACAAGGCGATCAGGCAGACAAGGACTTTTGGTTTGACGTGAGTTGCACTTCTGGCTGTGTTGAATGTTGATTACTGAACCAGTTCTACTCATAGATCATCAGCAATCACTTGTTGGCTGTAGCCAACCAGGCAGAGCAGCCTCTCGAGCACAAGTGCTGCAAGCATTGTGGGGTGGTGGAGATTGATTATTTGGTGTGGTGTAAGCATTGCCAATCTGCATTTTGCTGCAGGCAAGTAAGCTACGACGAGTCTGTGGAAGCTCTGTTAGACCCAGAGCATGATTCTGTCCCCTTGGACAGTCCTGTCATGGATGATCCTTTCAAGTTTGACAACACATGTGTCGTCCTCGATATGTTCTCACCGACTGGTGCTCGTGCACCACTTTCAGTCTCCAGGAAAGAATTTATTTGCTTCGATTGCTGGAATGGGGAGATGGGCAGCCTGTACCCTGTAAGCTAGACCGTGGTGGGCATGCGCTTGGCACTGACCATTGCATTTGTATGGCATCATAGCACTATGTGAAACCAATACCCAGGCACCGCTACAAGCCTGCTGATGCATCCTGTCCACGGATGGTTGCTCTGTTGTACTACGCAGAGCAATTCTGGCCAATTGCAAAGCATCTAAGTTTGATGCTGAGTGGCAGGTGGTTGAACAAAGGTTGGGTGGTGAGTCCTATCATTCTCTCCAACACATAGTGGCTGAATGAAACATATCCCTCAGTGCATGGTGAAGCCCATCAAAATTGAGCAAATAGCAGACGAAGGACCAGTCCTCAACAAACTGTAGGTCCATAGTCAATCTACATCTTCCACAACGCCAACCTCTATGATGCAGGGATTGGCACCCAGCCTCATACCGCGTCTTTGCCATCTTCTTGATGCATGGTCTGAGTGGGGAGCAGGGATACCAGACGGCACTGACTTTGGCTGTGCCTCCAGTACAAGTTAGTCCTTGAGAACAAGCTAGGCAAAATTCTTCTGACATGCAAGATCAGTTTCTGCAGACTTCGCTATCCGTAGTGGATCATTGCTTGCAGAATGCAAGGGAAACTTGGGTATTCATGCTGTGCTGCGGTGGTCCCCTGCACCACTCAGGATTCATGCAGCAGCTAGTGGATTGGATCGACAGGTGAATATGACAAACTTCAATACCGTCGCCCATGTTACTGACAAAAAGTTGTCTCTACAGCCCATTGGGTTATGTTCAAACGTTCATTGGTGCCATGAACACAAAGCTAAGCCCCGCCTACCTCTTGAACCTTGTGGTTTGGCTAAGCGCATGGATGGTGAACCCAGACCTGCAGGCGGTTGAGACCATGTTCCACACCTGGATCACGGACTCCCTCTCATCGAGCCACACCAACATCTTGTGCATGGCGCAAGGTGCTGAGCCAACACTGTGGCTGTATGCTCCATTCCAAAGCTGACCACTGGGAAAGCCCCTTCCCAGTGTACTATCCATGTGCACATGTCCAACTCTGCCCCATGGGGAGTATGTGCAGTGTCGTAGGCAAGGTTCCGCCAAAACATGGGAGGTCAAACATGATGGCTCCAACAGCCAGCCATTCAACAAGATCAAAGTTATGGTCAAGTGTTTGATTTGTGGTCAGATGTGGCCTCTGCAGTCTGACTTCTTTGCTGGCAAGCTGCAGAAGCACGCTGGAACATACGTTGCTGTGGTTCCGTATTTTTTCTCCTGCCCAACCTAGTTTATTGATTCTACTTAAACATTGCATTTCCCGACTTGTAATACAAACGAAATTTTCACTCCAACAGATATTGCCTGCTACCACGTATAGCTGCCTTGTGGTATAGAAGCCTGATTGTCGATTGTTCACAGAACGAGGCCTCCACATTGAGTTTTAAGATCCCAACCAGTTCTTTGATCCATCAGTGTCAACTATTCAATCGACTAATGGCTGCAGCCTTGCATGGATTCATGGCAGAAGTTGTGCTGTACTACAATCGTTGTCTTCCATCAGGCCGTAATACGATTGCGTAGGATCATGTGTAACAGTTGATGGAACCAACTTGTATCTGGAGTTTACTACTTCTCTATTGCCAGATGAGTGTGCTTCCTCTTCAACAGGCAGTGGCAAAACGTGTACTTTATCCTTAAACTTGTTAGTCAGGAGGGCGTCCAGTTTAATTCAGGATCAGACACAGCAGAAATGGAGCTGGAGTCTTTCAGGTATTCTTTCCAAGTTTCCTATTCCGGCTTGTTGGTTGACATCATTGCTGTTGTTCTACAAGAATTGATTATGCAAGTCAATCAGGTGACTGGCTGAGAGTGGATACCCACTGCATATAATTTACTACCATTCATATTGGAGAGAATCACATTCATATCTGCTCTGCAACGGTTGGTCCTCCAGTCATACGAAGCATCTCATGCTGGATTCGAACGTCAAACAATCATGTATGAGTCATAAAATCCCACACCCATACATCATGACCAAAACGGCACAGGAGGCAGGAAAGAACAGCAAGCATATTGAACAAAGCACCAGACAAGTCTTGTCATCCTTGAATGAAGGCACCCTAGTAGAGAATGGTGCAGCCAAAGCACACATGTACACCAAGGGAAATTAGGCGCAACAGTTCCTTGTTGACAGGGGTGTACTGCATTTACGGAGAAACTGGTGTATAACACTCCTGTCTCCAATTTTTATCACAATGCTTGCTCAATGTATATGCTTATAAGTACATAGATCATGACAAATCGCACATCATCAATGCACACTCTGCCCTGATAACGGTTGGCTGATTGCACATGATGTAGCACTCACGACCAGGGAGGACGTTGCGACCTATGCCATCTAACAGACAACATGGGTGGGCAGAGCCCCCATGCAACTCCCTTTCCCTGCATTTACAGCCTATCCAGCTCAACTAACCGACTGGCTACAAGCTTACAGCAGTGGTCACACATGAATGGTGCAACCTCAACTGCCAATTAGCAGCCGAGATGGGCAGAGCCTCAGGTGCAAGGTCCTGAGCCTGCCACACCACTCAAAATGCATCACCTGCCAGCAGGTCTTGGGGAATTTCAACAAATGGCATGAGCATCACTTTCAACTGTTGTGCAGGGCCTTCCAAGATGCACCAGCCTTGCATGTCATGTACATGTGGATTGAAGTGAGAGCTGAGTTCTCCCAGTACCCGTTTGTCCAGCTCTGCATACCTGATGCAAGGCTGCACTCTTGGATGTATGTGGTGGAGCCTGAAACCTACTGGTATGTGATCAAATGAGTCATTGCAACAAGCTGCACACTGATGAGACTTCAGGGGATGGAAGCCTTTCAGGCTGACATCTATCTACTCTATCTTGTGCTGTTGGATGGAGGCTCATCAGGTGATTGTGCTAGACAAACTGTCCCTCTACTGCTCACTCTTCGTCACTCTAGTCTGGATGACAAACGCATTAGTGAATTGGCCTGATGACAGTGGCACATGGGACAAGATATGTGACTCATCAAGCGTCCATCGATTTTCAGATGACGGCTCCCTTGTCCCCATTTGGCTGCTGCATGCACATTTTTTGCATTCACTTTGCATTGTGAAGGGCTGTCCACCAAGGATGTCTGGGGATAGGTTGATCTCCATATGAACAATTCAGTACATTTGCTTTGCAGATACTGAGAGCGACCTCCACAGGTTGATTATGGGGAAGACTAACTTGGATCCGGATGGCTCAACTTCATGTGCTCCTAGCCAGCAGGTGGAGCAGGCCTGGAGGATCTTTCCAGAAGTGGCGCCCAATTGACAGCAAAGGGTACAGGTGCAGAGCCAAGCAAGACTTGATGACCAGTTTGCAGATGTCCTTCCCGAGCCTGACAAGGTTGAAGGAGAATAGTCCAACACTGAGGACTACAAGGAGTGGCCCCATGGGATGCCTCATTCGCAGGAGCTCACAAATATCTTATGCAACCTCCCACTGCAGATTTTCATGAAGGTGCACCTTTGTGAGGGGGTCCCCTGACATCCAGCCAGATGTTTTCAATCAACTCAGCACACTCAAGGTTGCACTACCTTGCCAGATTGCGTTCTCTGGAGATGCATCAAAATGGCAAGACACAGTGGTGGCACTGCTCCCCACCATAGATGAGGCATCAAAGGATCATACCCACAGTCAGCAGGGACTGCACTGCCTCACTGCAAGGCAACGCTTCATAGCACTCCAGCAGTGGACAGAATTGAATCAACAACAGGAGCTTGTTTGCATAGCCCACAATTACGTTGACAACCATTGGGCCTGGCTGCCATATGGCATACCCAAGAATTGCATTTGGTGTACTGGCAAATGAAACTTGAGACATGTGGAACACATTGGGCCACTGGAAGGTGGGCCTTGGGTAATCCTAAATCCTGCATTGCAGTAGGTGCAGTGAGCATATGCAACATGTGGAAGCAGGATGTGCTGTTCAGGACATTACTAGTTTCCAAGTTTACTGTCTTGTGTCTCTTAGCTATTTTGGTCAATTTCACAGAATCTATTCTATTTTGTGTCACGTGGCCTTTGTTTTGTGATAATGCTGGTACAAGAGCATTCCCCCACTCTTCATATTTACCTACCAGCAAGGGCAGCATATATGTGCATGTGTGCTCACTGTCAATCTATACAGCTGTTCAGCCTTGTCTTCACCTATTGCAGTCTCTAGAATTTGTTGTTCTATCTTTACCATATCTGTATATTTAGATATTGTATGTTGTACAGTATTTCCAACAATCTCTTTGGAAGTCATGCATGGCTTAAAATTTTGAATCTATGCAACCTACAGGGGTTTAACTCAACATCTGCTAGGATAAGAATGCTCAAAACCATCCACACGGGTTTGTTGCAAATTGAACCACCAGGAGCGTGTGCTTGATTCTTATTGGGATGGCATTATGCTCATGATACATGCACCTGTTGTATTCTCTGGTGCCTGCAGGTCCAACTCTGCATCACATCAAGGCTTGGAGATCCTTAGGCTTGTTTTGGCTGAAGCTACAGATCCATTGTTTTGGGTTTGTATAAATGACACAATGCAGCTTTGAATAGATGTAATTTCTGTCAGTGCACGGGGTCCTTTTTTCATGGAAACAGTGAAAACGCGCATCAAAGCTGTCAAGATGGATGCAGGGTTCACACTGGAATTGTATTTGCATGTTGATATTTCATCTTGAAGGCGGAGGCTGTAGCTTGATGCCGCATCCAAGTATTGGGTTAGAGATCAGGGCTTTGGATATAGGTAGAGTCAGTCGCACCTGACCACACATCGAATCATCTCCTCCACTTGTTCTTCATCTGTTGTTGTGTCAGCATATAATATGCAATTTCACTTCTGTCATAACTCCAATCTTGTGCATAATTCTTTCTGAATATTGCAGTCGACTGACACATCTGAGGAAGGCTCAATATGCCGCTTTGCCCGTTGTTTCAATCATTGCTGCCACTCCTTGCAAGGGTTCTGACAGCTTCCACCCACCCATTTGAGCATGAGCCTTTCACCTGTCCAACTTTCTGTCAAAGCATAATGCTAGCTCTGGTCACTTCGGGTGATATGATGGATGATATGTTCAGTGACATCCTGCTGGATGTAGATGGCGACAGCCAAGCGGATGTGGAGGCTGCTGATGGCTTTGTGCTGGACCAGGGAGCATTGCGGTTACTGAAGGTCAACCAACGAAGGCAGCTGTCAGAAGAGAACCTGAGGGGGCAATGGAGTTCATGAAGAACTGGCTGTGGCCTAAGGTCAAGGCATATAGAGAGTCAGGGCATAACACTGCATATGCCCTGAGGTGCATAGACCTTATCAGTGAAGGTTGGAACTGCTACTGGAGAGTCATCGAAGTACTGTTGAATAGGCAAGATGGGGTGATGCCCAAGGTCAAGGCTGTGATGGAGCAGGGAGAGGCAACACCAGCTCACACATGGAGGCAGCTTCAGGAGGACAACCAAGTGGGTTGACTTTGTTGCAAATGTTGCTGATGATGGACACTGACAGAGTCATGACAGAGAACTATGGAGCGAACTCTGTTCAAGGAGCATGATGTCCCGCTGCCTTGGAGTGGTGCTCAGGGGGTGGGATCTTCTGTGTACAATGCTGTGGCAGAGGCAGTTTTTGGTCCAGAGGCTATTGGGGCTAGTGGCCAGGCAGACTCGGTGTATGCCACTGCTGCCCAAGTCTTGGTGGGGAGAATGTGGGAGCGCCTCTCACGCAAGTTGGTATTGGCTGTCAAACAGTCCCAGCTTCAATTCAGGAGTGTAGAGGAGGCAATGGGAAGTAAGTCTATGCATCAAGGGGTATGCTTAACAGACTGCTGACCAGCTATAATGTACAGAGGCTCAAGAAAGTGGTGAACCAGTAGACATGGACGATGCACTTCACGCATTTGCAGAATGGCAGAAGGCAGCACATGACACACTGGAGGATCTGGATGCACCATTTAGTCAGCTGAAGTGGGAGTTGATGGGGATGTATGGTCAGGAAGGGATCTGTATGGAGGGCAGAATGACAGGTTAGCAATCAATCAGGCTTGGTTGACATAGGCATTGAGGCTTGTCTTAGCAGTCATCAAGGACAGGTCCAAGCTGAGGAACAGGAAGGCAAGGTTAGGGCTCCCCAGTGTGGTGGATGTGGCCACATCACAGGAGCAGCATGACAGGTTCTGTGAGGCACTCCACAATGAGTCAACTTGTGACCTGCCCATTGGGCGGCCTCAGAACTATGTTGACCTGCTGGAAGGGGATGAGGATATTGGCATGGCGCCATACTGTGGCATGTCTCATGGCTCACTGATGGCCTTGCTGTCACTCTCAGGGGCAAAATCCCTCCCCTTTGGTAATGCAGTTGGGCCAGAGGACAAGCCAATCCTTCCTTTCTGGCATCAGCTTGCTGGCATCTGCATGGTCTTGGAACACTCATTCACTCACAGCATCAGCATTCCTGGCACTCCAACTATGCTGTGCAATGAGGTGGGGCTGGGAAAAACAACACAGATCCTGGGTGTCATCCAAATGATCGCTCACATGCACCACCAGCAGGAGATGTCAGTGGATAAGAACCTGCAGCTGCTCAACCTGGCAATCAGTGAGTAGTTGTTGACTGTGTAGAAAGCAGCAGCTGATGGGATATGTAGAGAACCAAACACCTTACTTTGAGGGTTGAGACAGCATCCCAAACCTGCCACATCTCATTGTTGTCCCTTGCACCCTCACAAGTCAGTGGATTTGGGAGATTGCCAAGTTTGTTGTGGCTGGTAGTTTTCAGGTGGTACAGTATTGCTCTCAGAAGGAGAATCCAGGTCAGTTCTTCTCTGCACCAAGCAGCAATTATGTACAAGCAGCAGGACCCAATGGCTCAAAAGCAGGCCAAGTGATTGTGATTGCAGATCAGTCAGTGAGTTGATCTTGTCCAAGTAGGATGACCACTAAAGCCTTCTTGCCTCTCAGGCTCTTGAGGTTGAGGCCATGAAGTACTTCAAGAAGCCTGAGAGGAGCAGGAGCCAAGCTGCTCAGGAACAGGTGGCAGCTGGGGACCCCAGAGTGCTTGTACCTCTACCAGGCAAATCACTTTCAGGAACAATTTGGAACCAGAAGTTTGTCCTGGTTGCCTATGATGAGTCTCATCTCCTTTGGAACAGTAGAATGACTAGCCTGGCTTGCCTCAAGCTGTCTGCCAACTCATTAGTGCAGATTGCTGCCACAGCAACACCTATCTTCACAGGATCAAAGGTACATGCTGCATACTTCAGCTGCACAATGATTGGTGTCTCATGTGATAAATACCAGGACATCGCAGCTCAAGGGCACCTCCTTCACCATCAGCCACTCATTGGCAATGTGGGAGTGAAGCTTTTCCATGAAATGCGTGCGGCAGAGAAGGAGGCAACTGCAGAATGGAATGACAACTCAGCCACCATCATTGAGCAGGCAATCTGGGACAACATGGCAGATGTATGTTCAGAGCAGTCCCAGGATCAGCTGCAAGAAATTGCCAGGGTTGAGACAAGTGTGAGGGATCAGTACCAGAGCAAGGACCAGCTCAAGATCCTCAAAACTGAGTATGTCAATGAAACATCAGTTGACAAGCTGCAGGAGGCCATGCACCTGGTTATTCTTCGGCGAACAGGCAGGTCCTTGGATGCAGATGGTCAACCCCTCATGAACATCCAGCCATATGTTCAAGTCATCATATGGACCGCATTGGACCATTCTGAACAGGAAGTTGTTGACAAGGTGAACAAGGTTCATGAGGAACACAAGGCTCAGAGGGCAAGGTGAGTTTGAGACCAACCACACCCTTTCAGAATGAGCTGATGTTGATTGTCAACAGAGGAGAAGTGTTCAGCTCCAGCATGCTCAAGTGGGACATGAGTTGGGCAGGGCTCAAGTATTAAGGATGCTTTCTCATAGCTAAACCTATGTGTGCAGGGCTTCATGACAAGGCTATGGAATGCCTACATGCTGAGCAGCTTGGTTGAGATGACACAGAAGGAGAAGAGCCAAGGCCTCAAGAGCAGAACACTGACCCAGAAGGCAGCTAACCATTGGACTGCAGACAATCTTGAGCAGCATCTCTCAAGTTGCTTGAGGACATTGAGGGGACTTATTGTTGAGTACTGGGATGGCAATCCCAAACCACCCATCTATCAGAAGGATGGCAAGCAGGACATACAGGCAGAGGAGCTGCAAGCTTGTGCTCCACCATTGTTGGCTCCCTGTAAGTTTGTGATCTATGTTGAGTTCAGGTCACATATGTGCATTGTCAAAAAGGTGAGAATCATCTTGCGCACTGCTGAAGCTTACACTGATGGTGCATGCAGCAACAATATAGATGCTTGAGTTAGGCAGGCAGTCATGTCTTGAGTACCATGGACACATGGATACAGAAAAGTGCCAGAAGGTGGTGGATGTGTTCAAGACCAGCTGTCAGCACCAGATATTGCTGATCAGCAAAGTGGGCAGTGCAGGACTGAATCTGGAGAATGCCAGTGTGCTTATTTTCATGGTGCGTGTGGATATAGGTCACCAACAGGAATTGGCTCATCACTCAACCCTCACAGAGCCCAATGTGGTCAGGTTTGGAGAAGCAGCAAATGATTGGGTGTCTCTGGCAGCTTGGACAGGTGAACCAGGTACTGGTGTTGGATGTCATCTCCCCTGGAGGGCCAGATATAGTGCTGGCTGGTTATGCAGGCAGCAAAGCAGCCTTGATGGATAAATTCCTACAAGTGGAGCAGAAGCTGTATGAGGCGCACTGCACCTGGGAGTCTGTCAAGCATGACCTTCAGATGGAGGATGCAACAGACAAGCCACTGGAGGAGCCTGTTGAATTGGCTGGTGTTCCCAAGGTGAAGTGGACAAAGGTTGCAGCTTGAAAGCGCAAGGAAATGGAGAGCAGCAACCTTGAAGACCAAGCTCCCAGGCCTGCGCATTCATCACCAGCCCCAGCTGCAGCATCCTCCCAGCCATCAAAACGCAGGGCAGTCTTCCATGGCCAGTGTGGTCAAGGCTCTCACCCTGCACACCTTGGTTCACACAGTGGCAGAGGCTCACTCCACAGCCCATCTGCTTCCATACCTATGCCACCGCGCTCTCCGCAACACTCAGATTTAGCTGCAGTGACTGCACATGATGAGCGTATGACTCATGTGGCATGGAATCAGCCACAGTCCCACTTGACCAATCAAACTGCCTTGGAGCAATCATCCTCCCCTCCCCTGCCACTTGCCTCACTGCTGCTGCTGCCTTCCTTGTCTCCTGTGCCAGTCTCCTCATCCCCACCACCTGCCTCCTCTCCCTCACCACCACCAACAACACGACAGCAGCTTACCTCCCCACTGCTGGTGACCACCCCAAATGTTCAACATCACGGAACCCAGATGAAGTCAGGGACTAACACTCAGGGGGTTCCAGGTCCATCCAGCTTTCACCTGACCAGTCAATTTGCCAAGCCAGCTGAGGTCTTACCTCCAACAGGTAGTAGCAGGCCCTGTGCAAGGCCAAAGGCCCAGAGCATCCAACCAGCAGATGCATCTAGGGATCTATTTGATAGGTCTCATACAGGTGTGCATTGGCTGATGGGCAGTGGGAGTGGGCAGCGGTTGGTGGTATGAGCAACACAGTGGCAGAGGGGTCACAGAAGCACAAGCGTTCTGGCTTTGTGAAGAAATCAGCATTGGCAGGGGGAAATCCCAAAAAGGCAGGTGACAAAACTGCCAAATTGAAGCAACAGGATGAAGAGCTATCTGGGCCATCTTTGCAACCACATGGGCCAATCTCTTGTCCAAGACCCAGTATGTTTGACTAGTGATTAGTGGACCCTGCATGTGGAAGTACACTCTGGGAGAAATGGACAATTGTCTCTTATTGTTATTTGTTGAATTTTATTTTCATTTTACACATTGAACCAATTCACAAAACACAGCACATGCCCTAGAGTAGACTGCTCAGCTAAATCACCTGGCCTACATATCCTGCAGGGCCTTGCCCAGGGTGGCCAGATTGCTGTTTTCTCTCTCATGTGGTGCTCTGTACCTTTGTTTCCTCTCAGCATTAGAATTGCTTGGATATGCCTTCTTAACAACTTAGCAAGGGTGGAACTCACATTGTTGGAATTCAGTTGTCATGGGGCACATATGGTGCACATGTGTGGCTTGACTGTACAGTACTGCTCATTTATATGTGTTGGTAGATTTTCATTTATCATGCCCTCACTTGCATATACACTTGTTTACCTGCATTTCTGGAGGACCAGCAGACATGTCACTACTGTGGGAAGCAGGGACACATTGTTGCAAACTGCCCATTGCCACCCTTGTCTGAGAGCACCCAGTTGGTGGTGGCTGATGACTGAAAGGGCAGTAATAATATGGGTGTGGGACACACCAGCATCTACCACTTGTGAGTGTGGGAACCCCCTTTGGCAAGGTGTGGCTGGATGCCCATTGTCATTTTTTATCTTTAATTTTTTGCTGCATTGCTTTGGTGGGAGCTTATGATTGATTT
This sequence comes from Ceratorhiza oryzae-sativae, assembly GCA_030998015.1. Classification (NCBI taxonomy): domain Eukaryota; kingdom Fungi; phylum Basidiomycota; class Agaricomycetes; order Cantharellales; family Ceratobasidiaceae; genus Ceratorhiza; species Ceratorhiza oryzae-sativae. The sequence goes on along the minus strand of JARWMV010000075.1, from coordinate 28,257 downwards.
TTTTGTTTTAGTTTTGTGCATGAGTCTTTTGCTTTTGGTCACAGCACCTTATATTTTTTGAGTGGGAAGTATATTTCAAATTGTGCTCTGCACATCCTGTGTGCATACTGGGAGTGCACTTTTGAAGGTAGCACTGGGGGTTGGCACGCTTCACATGCTTTACCCCCAGGTCATGTGTTGTCATTGATGTAGAAAAACAGCATGCATAATCGACCTCTCAATTGTTGACAACAGAAAACTTTGAAGCACCTGAAGTTGCATAATACTTAATTGCGCATGTCTGTAAGAGAAATGGTAAGGGTGGAAACTGTTTATATTAGCTGTATCAAAATGTAGATAGCCCAAGTGTATGCAAATTCATGATATGAGAGTGTGCAACCAAAAACTGAACTTGCCAAAATCGGCCCAGTCACATCATATAACATTATGAGAAGTTATATTTATGCCTACCAAATGCGTCATGAATGTTTCTGTTACAGGTCAGGGTACACTTGAATATCTAGAGCTTAAGCAAATGTAGATATGTTAGTATACACTAATCGTACTCAATACTTCTTAGACTAGAGTAAGAAGGATCAAAGTAGTTGCAATGCAATCAAGTAACACTCAAGGTAGTCTTAATCTTTCACAGTCTAAACTGACTAATTTATAGGTATAAAGAGCAAGACTACTATGGTCAGGTTCCCTTAGATATCTTAAATGTAGTTCAGCCCTAGTTGCTTGGACTAACTGATACTAATCTTAATACTAGACTTAAGCAAAAGCTTATAGGATAGATGATGGGCTGCCTAAGGTGTGTACTTCCTCAGCTACAGGTACTTAGATTTCCTCTAATAGCTGGTACTTAATGACATGCTCAATCAGGCAATATTGTATCCTTATATATCTCTGTATATAAGATACAATGACTCAGACAGTATATAACTAATATGGTACTTTATTCCTCAGTACTATTTACATAAGAAATCACACACAGACAAGAGAAATAGAAAGTGAAAAGAAACCAATAACCAGCCTGGGTTGAGTAGAGGAGGTGGTCTGGAAGGGCCTCAGAGGAGGTCCTTTTATACCCTGAGGAGGGCATTCCAGAGCCAAATAGATACATGCATGCCAGTGCGATCATCAAAAGAGGGTACTGCTATACTTGGGGTACACCCTAGCCCAGTATAGGATAAAAGAGTAAAGACAGGGTGTGGATCAAGGCATTGATGCATCTGAGACCTGCTATTGGCTTGTAGATCATATTATCATAGTATATACATGTAATGAACAGAGGCTACATCTCAGTGAGTCATAAAGTGAGTCAGAGAAGCTTCTGGATCAATTTGGGAAGCTCTCCTGACTCACTGGAGTCATTAGATCTTGATTGATGGTCCAGTAAGATTCTAATGATCTTCGGGCCATTCCGGCGCGAGGATCCGGTGGATCGCGACGATCTTCGGGCAGCAGATACCGCCGAAGATTAGCTATCGATAGAGCACAAGATCGCTTTGATAGCGTAAGCGGTTGCCGAGATATGAGCGGTGCGATGTTGTAATCAATATCTCCTGATAAGAGGAAATATTGCAACCTCTGTATCTCTCTGAGATCTTATTGTAAAAACTTAATAAAATATGCGTTGGAGAGCGGGAAATTTGTACTATTTAATGGAATGGAAAATAGTACAAATTGGAGTGCATACAAATTCAAGTATTTCACAAATTAATTACAGAGGCATTGCTTGAGGTTGGCAGAGCAGACTAAAATAATAGAATATGTTAGTGATCCATAACAGTTTCTCAAATTCATTTCTGCACAATTTTTGCTTGTTATTGTTTGGTTCAATGCATTGGTAATATGGTTTACTTCATTGTCATTGGCACTCTTGCAGTCTTCTACCCCAGTAGAAGCACACTGATTGCCCCAATCTACTACCTAGGCAACTACAATGTGTCCTAAATCAACTTTTATTCCCAAACAGGGCCAGAAGAACAAAACTCAATGCCAGAAAGCTGTCCCTCAGCATGGAAGAGACAGCCAGCCAACAAGCAGCACAGAACATGTTAGTTATATGCCAGACTGATCAAACCTTGCTAACACACCCCATGTATGTATGCTACTTAAATATGTCAGATTGGGAGTGCTATCCATGATTTGCAGGCACAGGACTCAAAGTGCTTCAAAAAACCTCTAGCCTGAAGTAAGATTCTTGCCACTTGGTACTCACATATATTTGCCCAGAAGTGCAATCTTGTGAAGGTTGCTGCACGATCAAAGAAGAAGGCAACATTATATGCTAAAAAAAACAAGAATACCCAAACAAAGCTCAATAATCTTACCCTTTTGTTGAACAAACAAACCATAGAGCATGCTGGCAATATTTGTTGCTTGAAGAGCAAAGCTGAATGGTACAAGGAGTCCAAAGATAGCTGGAAGAAAAGAACTTGCACTGCTGAAGGCTCTTGTCAGCATATGCTGGCTAAAAGGTTGAAAAACACCCAGCAAAAGCTGTGATTCAAAACCAAACTGTCTGGCACTTACAGTGTTCAAATTTGGAGCCTATTGCAGAGGCTGGCAATGGCTGGGGTGTCTACAGTTCAGGTCCCAAAGGTCATCCGAATGTGTGCATTAGCCATTGGGATAAATGTTGGGCTTATACCTTCACTGTGCTCTGTTGGCTGTTTTATTTTAGAAGGCAGTGTTGGTGCAAAAATCCAAGCTACAGAGATACTGTCAAAAGCACAAGGTTTGATTAAATCACAGGACTTAACTAATAGCTACTCATGCACATATATGTAGGTGTTACCACCAGCATGGACTCAATGTCACAGTGCAATGTTAACTTCAGTAGTATGCACATAATGGCAAATACTGAGGGAACTCACCGGCGGCTACTTCTTGTGGTCCAGTCAACTCCAGACCATACAAGCAAGACACAGGTCACAACATTTAAAAATTCTGTTGAGGACTTATGCAACGCTACTAGACGTGCCCCTAAAGGTCCTAGTTCTCAGAATACCAATATGATTGCCTTGGATGTTGCACAGAAACTATGTGGTGCTAATGGGGATCACGCTAAAGATCAGCTCAAAGTAGCTCATCTAGAACAAGAATGAAAAAAGAGTCTTGGATAGCGCATTTAGGCAACCTAGCGCTGCTGAACTTAGAAAGTGCTGAAGCTGAAAAGGTCTATCTAGATATACAGACTAGCTCTGAATTAGCTGCAGCTGGTGCAGATGTGTTTGCTACCTTGTCTAATGCCAATCAAGAAAATCTTCATGCGGCCAAGTACCAGAAGATTGTTACTCAGCTAGGAATTGGAGACTTTAATCAGAGTCTACCAGGTATCCAGCTTGATCGCTCTTGGGTGGTTCAGGGTGGATGCTGTGCCCATAAAGATATGAATGCAGCCAAAGGTGGCGCTTCCAGCATGCTTGCATTTTGGAAACAAACCCTGTCTCTCACCCCACCTGCAGTTCTGTTTAACAAGGATAACAATGCTACAGTTGCACTTTCAAAGATCCCAATTGATCAATTGCCTGCAGAGCAGTGAGCTATTGCAGTTTCAGAGGCTGGTGCAATAAAGCTTTGTAGTCTTGCAGGTGCCATTTTCAACCACAAAGACAACAAGAAAGGTCATCAAGATAGTCATGTAGATTTCTTTAGATTATATCATCATTGATTCCGACATTTTCCAGATACTAGCAATGTTCGATATGGCTCCTATATTGATGCTGCAACTGAACTTTGCACACTATGTTGTGCATACATTGATTTTATGGAACACTGTAAACAGAAGAAGTCATCTGGAGTCTTGAACCATATGGAGAATAATGTGGTGAAGGGTCTTAATTGCCCTGCAACACTGGCTGAGCTTCTTGTTATATTGCTCTACAGTCAAATTATTTCCAAGCCGTATATGCAGCTTGTTTGCACAGCAACTATTGCTGGAAAAGGCCTTGCCAATCTAGCTGATTTGCACAACACAGTCCAACACCACCTCACCTCAATTATTGAAAATCCTGCCCTTGTTCTGAATGCAAAGGCACTTCCTGCTATGGCCACACTTGATGGTACTGAGTGGCACAATCCAGAAGTAATCCTTGTGCTCTGGCAGTATGAGGCAGAGCTGCCATATCTCAAGGACTTATTTGTTGCATTTTGTTGTGGTGCACTACAGACATGGGTTTGCTTTACAGAAGAGTTCTCAGCAGATGGGTCACTAGCTTCACTGGGCCCTGAGGAGCATGAACTAGCACTTATGCAGCCAACAAATGATGTCAGCGAAGGTGCACTAGGAACCTGGCATGTCTGGACAAGACGATTTCCACATCTGACATTACACAAGTATAATGTGTTGATGATGAATCATACAAACAACACTGAAGACTACATGGAGACAACATTTACAGATGAGCAGTATGCGTGGGTTTGAGTGGAGGCATGACACATTGACTCCTCAAAGCTTGAAGAAGTGTGAAAAACAGGGTTGGTTATTGCTGCAGTGCAGGAAGCAGAAAAAAACAAAGTTGCACAAGAGAAAAGGCTAGATCAGCAAATCCAGAGGCAAGAGCATGTTGCTGGGATTCGACTTGAGCTTAATCAGGACAACATAATGAAGCTAAAGGGAGTCAAACTCAACAATCAAATCAAAGTATATTGACAGGTGCTCACCAATGAGAAAGGTTTCCCAAGTACCAGTAAGCTCAAAGTTGCCAAAAAGAGGGTTTTGGTCTCAGAGATGGCCTTGAAATATATTCAAACTCAATCTGTCACTCTGATTTCTGCTTAATGCAAGGCTTGCTGCACATGTATCACATGTCCAATTCTTGAACTTGTTGCTTGGTCTGTATGTTAAAATACTGGTTCACTGATCTCTATTACGTTGTGTGGTACACTTTTTTGTTCATTCTAGCACTTATACATTGTTTGATAACATGGTCAATGTAGCACACAGGATGTGTGCCACTTTTTGTATGGATCTGCTTATGTAAACTGTGGGAGACAGCATGCAAAGCGTGCCGACTCCCAGTAGCACTGGTGGGACTTGGGCACAGCCACTATCATCAGGTTAGGGAAATTATAATGCAAATTGTGCTCTGCATGTCTGGTGTGCATACTGGGTATGCACTTGTGAAGGCAGCACCAGCAGGACTTGGGCACAGCCACTATCATCAGGTTAGGGAAATTATATTGCAAATTGTGCTCTGTGTGTCTGGTGTGCGTATGGGTGTGCGCTTGTGAAGGCAGCACCAGTTGGACTTGGGCACAGCCACTATCATCAGGTTAGGGAAATTATATTGCAATTTATGCTCTGCATGTCCAGTGTGCACACTGGGTATGCACTTTTGAAGGCAGCACTGGTGGGACTTGGGCACAGCCACTATCATCAGGTTAGGGAAATTATATTGCAAATTGTGCTCTGCATGTCTGGTGTGCACACTGGGTATGCACTTGTGAAGGCAGCACTGGTTTGACTTGGGCACAGCCACTATCATCAGGTTAGGGAAGTCATATTGCAAATTGCTCCCTGCTTTCTTCTTGTATGTACCAGTACAGAGGTTTTGTTGTATTGTCCTTGGTCCTGAGTCATGATGTACTTCCTTATGTGTTCTTTGCCTTGGTTTCTCATCCTGGGTTCTCCCTACCTTGTTCCCCAGGTGGGAGTTCCTACATACTGGGGTGTTCCCTACCTGGTTTTGCTATTCCCTACCTGGTTTCCTGTTCCCTACCTGGCCCTACTCTGCCTTAATAACTGCGATACTTAGTGAATGGAACAAAGAAAGTGTTCCAAGGCAAACAGCTCGACAGCTCACACTGTTCGAGGTTGGGGTGGCACAGCCCCAACACAGAACCCGGTGTTGCAAGGTGGCGCATGTTACAACTAACCTTGCTTCTGTGTTGGAGGTGGTTAGTGAGTCTGACTCCAATCAGGAGGCAGAAGATCACCTACCCAGGTCCGCGCGGCTTGGAATACAGGACAGGACAGCACGCAAAAACCTTGGGACAAAGGATGACGCCCTTGCCCAACTAGTCAATCAACACCTGATATTATCTTGCAAACGCCCTTTGGCAATTGGGGACCTAACATCAACATGGCGAAAAATGGTACTAGCGTACAATGAGGATGAATGCTTTGGCTTGCCAGAGTACATCTTCAATCGTGTATGGGAGGATCTTGACACAGATCCTTCATTGCATTAGACAAGTTTGTGATAGAGTTGGTTCAAACCCAACCCCTAACACAACCTAACCAAACTTAACCTAACTTTGATCCTAACCAGATTAAGTAATGGTTAAGGGAGGGTTAGTCATCTTGGATGACTTGTCCTTTACTCTCTAACTGACTAAAGTGTCACATGACTCAGGGTATATTACAAATCCCTGGGCACTTAGTCAGGCACTTCTTGGTCCTCAGGGTCTGAGCGCCTGTTCTGGCGCTTTGAGAACCCTCAGGGTCCCCCAGGCAGGGTCTGGGTGGAGCTGAGTTGAGCCCTCGGCCGGTTGATCCTTGGATTGCCAAGTCTGTGGGAGCCTCGGCTTCACACAGATCAGCTCGGTTTGGACATTGATGGTTCTTGGCGTTAGTCAGGTGGCTCCCCCTGATTGGCCAGTTGTGTGGAGGAGTGATCACATGGACGGTTACCATGCGGTCAGGATCAGTCAGCTGTTCTTCTCCTTTGTTCGGTTATGTCTTCTTCCCTTGGCGGTTCTCATGCCAGTGACTTGGCATGTTTGTCTGCCACGGCATAAAAAGACACAGTGGAAGGGCTCTGATGAGTATCTACGAAAGTCTCTCCCAGGTGATTACCTAGGAGTTCTTAGCCTTTCTTCTTCTTGTCGCCGCTTGTGCTCGCTCCACTCACACTCACGACTCCTCGCTCCACCTAACCTAACCTAACGTGCACTTAATATTAGGTCAAAGCTCACTTTATCTTAAGCCCCTGCTTACGCAGCTCTCCTTCCAAATCCCTGCTCTCCTGGAGGTTGATGTTTTGTAACCTCAATAGCGGCGGTGAATTGCTGTTGTGGAGCCAAGCAGTGACTTCTGCAAAACTCTTCTCCAAACCCACATGCTGAATCGTCTGCCTGGGGGTTGATAGCTGGGGGATTGTGATACCAAGTTGAAGGGGCTCAGTAGGAGTCCCGTACTTGGGATTTGAGGAAAGTGAGGTGGGGAGAATGGCAGCCATGTTGGAACACAATTTAATCATGTGATTAGTCATGAAGCACTTGCTTTGTGGGGGAAAAAAAGGAGAGGTTTAGTCATGTGAGATGTCGAATGTGAATACACTGTTCTAAATGCCAGTTATCAGTTACCAATTAAATTCTCTGTCTTTATCCAGCAATGTCTCTGTATGAAAACTACCCAGCTTTTAACAAACACATGAGTGACTTAGGACCAGCAATGATCTCACATCTGGTTGAGATGATAACAAGGTCCGATGTGACAAGAAGTGCACCTTGTGATTGATTTGGCAATGAGTACTGGAGGGAGCAATGTTGCATCTAAACTATGAAACCATTGTGGCAGAATGAGAGCACATGAAGCTTGACCTTGCATGCAGCAGAGTCCCAATGATGGCTGTTTGAAAGTCTTGAACCATCATCGCACTGAGCACAAAAGGGTGGCCAGGCTCCATATATGCTGCTCGCTCTGTCAAGGCATCCCCTTTGGACCCAAGCCGCAAGGGCAATGAGCCCGCCGATGGTCACCAATTGCATTTTAAGTTTTGATATTATAGCTAACTATTTTTTATAATAATCAAAGCTTGAGCTGGAACAACTGGATTCTGTAGCAGCAAGGTGGTGGCAATGGGAACTTGAGTGATCAAGAGAGAACAGGAGTCAGCCAATGTGATAATTTACAATCTCACCTTCACACTCACACTCACTCTTGCTTGACCTGTTCTGGACCACCACCCGCTACTGGATCAAATCGACCCAAAGCTTTCTAACAATCATTATATGTAGATCTATTTGATGTCTTATAGCCAATTCGTTCACAATCAAACCTTTCATTTTGCCACATTGCATCTCTCGATCTCCAGCTGTCATGTGTGTTCAATGTGAGTCCAGACCCACCCCCCAATGAGAATGTAAGATAATATTTGGCTACAGATGGACACTCCAAACCAAACCTCCAACACTTCAGGAAAAATGTCAAAGTCTACCTTGGTCTATGTAGACATTAGTAGACCATTTATTGCTCTTGAACTTTGCTGTAGACCACACAGTTCTACGCAAGGTCCACCGTAGGTCTGCAGTAGACATATTCTTAGTCTCGGCTACAGTAGAACGTAATCTAAAGTATTGTACTGTATGTAGTATGTTTGCATGTTCACTCTTATGCCATGGTTCAATAAATGTGTACATAAATATTTATTAAAGCTAAGGGTAATTACATACGAAAAGATTTTTCTTAAAAAAAAAAAAAGAAATAATTAAAGTTTCAGAAAAGCCAACAGAGTGGCAAGTGGGGAGCGTTGGGCTGGGGCGTGGTTGGGGTGAAAGGCAGCGCCAATGCTGCAACTATGGAGCAGCCGGGAGACAGAGCGCCGGTTCGTGGGATGAGCAATGGCATGGGCAGCTGATGTCCATAAACTACAGTCGAGGTTGGTAAGCGACGGTTGGGGTTGGTATCGAGGTTGTGAGGTGAGGTTGGACACATCATGGGCATGTTGATTGGGTCATCACTTGTGTCATGTTCAGGTCAACCGATGACTCACTGGGTCAGTCGAGCGTTGGTTGTGGTTGTGGTCATACAGTTGCCCAAGTAGTAATGAACGCAAGCAGTGGTTCCCAATGTGGATTGAACACAAAGGTGCAGGCGTTTGCTGCAACAGGTCAGTTGAGCACCCGCCATAGTCGATGGTACAGCAGTTCGGGGCGCAAAACAGCTATGCAGGTGCTTGTGTTGACACGTTGGTCAAGGGTCAGCAATCAGTTGGGCGTTGGCAGTCCTTTCGTTTCCGATCGGTTGCAAAGGGGCAACCCAAGGGCGTGTCATTGCCCGAGAGGTGATGGTCGTGCATGGTGGTAAGGGAGGGCAAAACAGATGGTGAGCAATGGCACTGACATCAGGTGCAAAGCCAGTAACACACCTTTATGGCGTTGCCCAGGATCCTGGATGCAAGGTGGGGCCACAACGTGCTTGCAAGCGCATTGTAGGCACGCCATTTGGATCAGCACTCGCGTTGCCTTCAAGCCCATTGGTCACTTACTGCACAGTGGCTGTAGGGCCTGGAGAGCAAAGAGATTGTTATTAAATTGTCAGGAGCAGTGGTTGGAACATTTGAAGCTTGCTAATTGTGGAGTGAATGTGAGTATATGCGTGAAAATACAACAATTGAACCACATACCTTCCTTTCAACTTTGTGCTTCTTCAATTCCTTGGCTGCTTTTATAGCCTTCCTCTGACAGGCACGCAGCAAACACTTGGAAACACACTTGTACTTGCGCTTTTCGCTTTTTTCTGCAGTTTGAAATGTGCAAGTTGCACCGCTTAAGCTTCACGATCAGCCTGGCAGTCAGCATACTGGCGCTTTTCCTGGATGAGCTACTCATCATGCCGAATGCACTTGAATGGCAAAGTTGTCTGTCAGAGCTTGGTGCGTGGTTTACTTGGTATTTTTGTGTGACCCTTCAGCTCCAATTTGGAGGACATAGGAGCTACTGAAGCAGGAGCAGTTGTTTCGGTACACAAGGCCATGATTTCAGGCTTGCTGCCCAGGTCCTCTAAATATGTGTCCAACCTAGGTACATCCTATAAAGTAATTTGTCAATAAAAAAACTCCAAGGCCGATGTAAATTTTATACACCAAGCTGTCCATGGGCTTGAAAAGTATAGAGCTCAGCTTAAAATGCTGTCTTGTAAAGAATTGAGTCTGGGCATTGTGAGCATTCCTAAGCGCATAATGAGCCATAGTGGATGTGACCACTACCCCCCACAAGAGCTGGAGTCAAACTGTGTGCCGACGATGGTACTGCATGCCCATCATACCCTATTCTATGTAACTCCATTACAGGAGTCAGTCTTGGTATGTAATTTCTAATATCTGGATATGTGAATATGATAATTTACTATCTCTGAGAATGATAGCACAATCACCCTGGGGTGTGGAAGATCCCAGCTGAGATCAACAGCAACGATCAGTGGGAGATATTTGCAGCAGCAGTGAAGGTTCGACTTACCATGCTTCAATTACAAAAAGAGCCTTGATATCAACCAGATAGTCTTCAAGTTGGCTCTCAAGCAAGCCATTATCTCCAGGGATCATTGTGCTTGTTGGGCATGGATTGTAACCGCTGTTTGAATAGATCACCATGTATGAGACCACTGAGTTTTAGGGTCTTAGGTTCTGTCTATTGACAACTTCAGGGAAGCATGCAAGGAGGAAGGCACAGAGTACAAGAAAGGTGATTTTTGGGTACATGTAAATATTGGAAAGCGGACTATATGCGCTGGAATACCAGGATTGCATGACCTTGTTCGATGCATAGTATCCACCTAAACAGATAATGTGATTGAAGGGCTGGTTTTGAGACTGTGCACATTGTATGCAGTGAGTCCACTGGCAATTATTGTTGTAATTCTTACAAAAAATTCAACATGTGCAGCCTTGGGCAGCACTTGGTTAGGTAAGGAGCCTGTACCACACAAAAAGTGTATACAAAGTATGCAGATAGCACAGTACCCCAGTTTTTTGGCTGGGCAATGGGGTATAGCTGAGTTATACTGTTGATTTATAGAGAGAAATGTTATGCTGGAATTCCAGCACATTCTGTCTTGCCTGCGCATCAGCAGGTTTTACTCCACTCAAGGCTTGCTGCAGACCATTCAGGAGCCACAGATAGGTGCTTTTGAACAACGTATAGTGCATAGTTAGCAGGGTAAAATTTGTGGGAACAGGTGGGAGACAGAATGTGCTAAAATTCTGGTATGAGGTCTCTGCTGATCTGTAGTAAGGGTAGATAGTATTTAGTGTTCAAGCGTAACGAATAAATGCACTCCAATTAATACCTAGCACAGGCGAAGGAAGCAATTTGAGCCTGTTGGATGTGAGTGGGGAGAACATCACTCTTGGTTCAGTGACTTGTGTATTTCCTTATATACAATACAACAGGAAATCTTGGACAGTACATCGGTGTGCATGCAGGAGGAAGAAAATACAAACAGGGATAGAACATGAAATATGAGACAGAAAATCAAAAGGGCAGTATAACATCGATATAAGTTCAATATATGCGCAGGATTGTTCAGCATTTAGCTATGGCAAGGTTCTTATAGCTAAGGCTGGGTTGGTAGGAAGTGTGTGTACAGAGTGCGCAGCTGAATTGACAGGGGATCAGTGCTTGAGCAATGAGCATACAGTGCACCACATGGAGAGCATATACACTATGCATGGATTTCAATAGTACCTATTGTTTTAATGCTTATAACAAGATTGGCTGACCTCACACCGTATGAATTAGGTAAGCAAAGTGCCTCTGGTGGCAATGCGTACAAAGTATGCAAACACAAGAGTACCTCAATCAGATGCTGGATATAACTGAGCTGTCTATCATGTAATAAGAACAAAAAATTTGGAGCATAAAAAAAGCAGGAATAGGGATGTGATCCCACCTTGCATGGAAAATGGAACAGTGCACTGGGTGCGTACTTTGTACACACACAGACTATGACTTGCTCATGTGTCAGTCATATTGTTAGGGTCAGGCAGAGTATGACAAAGCATGCTGGGTTCCCAACCAGGTTGTGTACTTTGTATGCACACTTCCTACAAGTTCATCCCTAGCTATATGAAGCCCACCATGGCCAAGTATCACTCTGCTCTTGCCATAAAACACTAGAGATTGCATGCTAGAATTTCAGCAGATCCAGTCTCCCATCTATCTCTGCGAGTTTTGCTCCGCTCAGCAAGCACTATACGTCATTCGAAAGCTCTCGACTGTGGCTCTCAAATGACCCATGGCGCGCATCGAGCAGAGTAAATCTGCAGAGATAGACGGAGACAGAAGGTGCTGAAATTCTGGCATGCAATCTTGAGTGCCTTATAGTGAGGGCAGAGTAGTATTTGGCCATGGTGCACTTTATTTAGCCAGGAATGGGCTTGTAGGAAGTGTGCATACAGGGTATGCAGCTGGATTGACAGCAGCTCAGCACCTAGGCAATAAGCCTACAGTACATCACATGGAGAGGATATGCAATCATGTGGACTTGAATAATATGTATTATTGTAATGATTTCAACACGCTCGGCTGACCTCACGCTGTATGGATTAAGTAAGCAATGTGCCTCTGGCAGCAATGCATACAAAGTACGGAAACACAAGAGCACCTCAATCAGGTGCTGGATATAACTGGGCTGTCTATCATATATTAATATCAACAAATTTGGAGCATTAAAAAAGCAGTAATCAGGATGTGATTCTGCCTTGCATGGAAAACAGAACAGTGCACTGAGTGCGTACTTTGTACGCACACAGATTATGACTTGCTCATGTGGCAGCACTGTTGTTAGGATCAGGCAGAGTATGACAAAGCATGCTGGGTTCCCAACAAGGTTGCGTACTTTGTATGCAAAAGGTACTGTGCCATGTATGGTGCCAAGAAAAAACAAAAACTCTGATACAATACTATTCCAAATCATTGTACTGTCATTGTATGATAGTATGGGCTGTCATGTGGTGTGCATACATTGTATGCAACCCAGTCAGGAGGGACAAGTGAGGGCTTGAGGTTACTCAGGGACAGTGCTTGAAGTGACTGATTACTCATAGCTCAGTGGCTGGGACACACCACAGGGTCCACTACACATAGCCATGCTGCTTGGTCAGCAGCAGGTCTCCCACTGTAGAGTGGTACAAAGTATGCAACTCTATGCTTGCAGTGTACTTAGATACCTGGGTGCAAGTTTTATTCTGCCATTGAGGCAGTGTTATTTTACCAACATGATTGGAAAGCAAAGAGGACAGTGCTTAACAGATCAAGTGGCCATGTGGCAGAGCCAAGTGATTTGTCAGCAGCCAATGCCATGAAGCATATGGGTACAAAGTACACAACTTGCCCACTTAGCATGCCATGAGGGACCAGACTGGCATGGGGAAGAGTGCAGGCTGGAACATGGAAAAATCAGACCTACCAGCAGCCTACTACACCCTAATAACCAAGGTCGTGAACTCAAGGCCGCAGAGGAGACATTCCTCCAGTCGCAGTTGGCACACAACGTCTGGTGCCCAACTTGGAAGCGGAAGGTCGAAGATGCCTATGTGGCACTTCAACGCACCATTGCCCCCCGCATTGCCAAGGCCGTTGAGGGTCAACCTCCAGCCATTGAATATGTGGAGGACCCTTTCCGCAAAGGCGAGAAGGACTGTCTGCTTGCAGACCTCCCCACCTTTGGCACTCGGATCATTGAGATCCAAAATGCTTGCGCAGTCGCTGAGAAGGTGAAGGTGGCAAGGAAGACGGCCATCAAGGACGCTGCCAACGTTGACATGGATGTCGACGATAAACCCATGGACCCTGCTGCCATTAGGGCCATGGTTGGTGCAGAGATTAAGTGTGTGCTTAATCAAAATGTGAGTATTTTCGATTGGTTGGGTAACTCACAGTCTAACATTGGTTTAGCCAATCGCCAAGCCTGCTCCCAAGGGCAAGGCTCCCAAGTTAGGCCTGATCATGTGCAAAGGCAAGGGGAAGACAGGCCACACAAGCCCCAAAACAGGACTTGCAGCCCCCCTCCACTACAGCCCTGCCCAGAAACAGAAGTTCAAGGGCCAAGGCGCAAACAAGAACAAAGGCAGCAATTCCAATGCTGGGCCGAGCAGAAGATCCAAGTGATCAGAAGCTCTGAATGGAGGTATGAACATCCGTCTAGTTACCCAGACGATATTCTATACTTACCAATTAATATAGCCATCAAAGTCCTACTCGAGCACGTCCCTTATGAAATAAGGAGGTTGGCGGTGTTTAGGAAAGGGGTTCACATTGGGCCAGGGGTAGTTCTCCCCATTAATGTATCGATTCATCTGTCTGCCAGTTTGAAATATATGATGTTCTCTCCTGTGAATCAGTCGATTGTCAGTAATGCATGGCAAGATTTTTGCAACCAATTAAGATGGAAGTATTTCTTCCTGAGTAAAGATGCTGATGATGATGCTGAAGCAGAGTACTTACCACAGTTTGACTTTAAGGGTAAAACCTCAGAAGGTGCACCTGATATGAGTCGAAACATGGAAGCAGGACTTGAGAAAGGGCAAGCATCTATTGAGCGAATGCTCGATGCTATTCCCCCTCATGAATTGCCAAGAGATCACGGTCTTGTGCAGTTAAAGCCTGTTAAGGACTTCATCAACAATGGTGGATACTTAGTCCTTCCCACAGACAAAAACCTTGGATGTGCAGTCATAACACGTGAATGGTACCTTCAGCAGTGCCTTAAAATGCTTGAATCTACGGATTATCAAAAAATAGTCCCGTTCATAGCATTAGGACTTATGGTTAGAAAACGCAAAGCTATTAGGAAACTGGCTAAAGAAGGGGAATGGCCCGGTGTCTCTAAACAGCAACACAAGTGGTGTGTACACACCATCCCTGAATGGGACCCCTGGAAAGGGATGCCCAGGTTTTATGGTATCCCTAAGATACATAAAAACCCATGGAAAATGAGACCAATTGTTCCATGTCACTCAGCGATGGTAAATCCAGCCGCTAAGATTTTCAGCCATTTACTCAAGCCTATAGTCAAGGCGCGGCCCTATGTATTAGAAGGAAGTAAGGCTTTAGCTATAGCACTTGAAGGGGTGAAACTCCCCAAGGATCGGAAAGTATCGATAGTTTCGGGTGATGTCACGGCCTATTATCCAGATGTTCCACTCTTCGAGAGTAGGAAGATTGTGGCTACTTATTGTATAGACCACTACTATCCTGAATGGTTTAATGATAATGACGAATTGGGAGAATTATCAGAAAGCCAGATTAATAAGATGAAGGTGTTCTATGATCTTTTTGACATAGCCAACAACAATCTCATCTTCAGATTTCAAGACCAGTTCTATAGGCAACTTAAAGGCTTGGCTATGGGGGTAGCCTCATCCCCAGACATAGCCAACCTCTATGGTGCTTATTTTGAAGAACAATTTATACCAACGGAATCAAGAATTATATTCTACCGAAGGTATATTGATGATGTACTAGCTATAGTAGAGGCAGATGACTATGAAGAAGCCTTGAAAATATGTAGCAGTATTAAATTTGATGGTTGCAAAATTGTATGGTCTGTGAATAGAGATTTCTCTATCTTTCTGGATATGTTTATATTTATAAAGGATGACTGCGTCCATTATAGAGTGTACAAGAAAGCACAGAACAATCAAGAACATATCCCATGGGCGTCCCACCACCCTCTTGATGTCAAAAGAGGCACCTTCATTGGTGAGATTACCAGGATGGCTACCCTATCGAGTACCAAGGAGTACTATGAACTGGCTTTGAAGGATCTGCGGGATCTGTACTTAGCCAGGGGGTACCCACCTCACTGTATTAAAACATGGCTGAATAAGCATGCAACCGAACGCTGGAGGAACCGATTGGCTCCTAAAGATGTCGCATCAGAACAGACAGGCAGGCTGCACATCATAAAGACAGTGTTTAATCCAGTATGGGATTACATTGACATACACAAAGTACACAATGCAATACTTAGTGAATGGAACAAAGACATTGTTCCAAGGCAAACAGCTCGACAGCTCACACTGTTTGAGGTTGGGGTGGCACAGCCCCAACGCAGAACCCGGTGTCGCAAGGTGGCACATGTTACAGCTAACCTCGCTTCTGTGTTGGAGGTGGTTAGTGAGTCTAACTCTGATCAGGAGGAAGAAGATCACTGACCCAGGTCCGCGCGGCTTGGAATACAGGATAGGACAGCACGCAAAAACCTTAGGACAAAGGATGACGCCCTTGCCCAACTAGTCAATCAACACCTGATATTATCTTGCAAACGCACTTTGGCAATTGGAGATTTAGCATCAACATGGCAAAAAATAGTACTAGCGTACAATGAGGATGAACGCTTTGGCTTGCCAGAGTACATCTTCAATTGTGTATGGGAGGATCTTGACACAGATCTTCCATTGCATTAGACAAGTTTGTGATAGAGTTGGTTCAAACCCAACCCCTAACACAACCTAACCAAACTTAACTTAACCTTAATCCTAACCAGATTAGGTAATAGTTAAGGGAGGATTAGTCATCTTGGATGACTTGTCCTTTACTCTCTAGCTGACTAAGTGTCATGTGACTCAGGATATATTACAAATACCTGGTCACTTAGTCAGGCACTTCTTGGTCCTCAGGGTCTGAGTGCCTGTTCTGGCGCTTTGAGAACCCTCAGGGTCCCCTGGGCAGGGTCTGTGTGGAGCTGAGTTGAGCCCTCAGCCGGTTGATCCTAGGATTGCTGAGTCTGTGGGAGCCTCGGCTTCACACGGATCAGCTTGGTTCGGACCTTGATGGTTCTTGGCGTCGGTCAGGTGTCTCCCCCTGATTGGCCAGTAGTGTGGAGGAGTGATCACATGGACGGTTACCATGCGGTCAGGATCAGTCAGCTGTTCTTCTCCTTTGTTTGGTTAAGTCTTCTTCCCTTGGCGTTTCTCATGCCAGTGACATGGCATGTTCGTCTGCCACAGCATAAAAAGACACAGTGGAAGGGCTCTGATGAGTATCTACAAAAGTCTCTCCCAGGTATTCACCTAGGAGTTCTTAGCCTTTCTTCCACTCGTCGCCGCTCATGCTTGCTCTGCTCACACTCACGTCTCCTCACTCCACCTAACCTGTCCCCTGACTCGCTCTGCTGGCAGTAATGGATATCACAGTCCATACATTTGATGAGATTGTCATCATGCCAGCAATTGTTGCAAAACTGCCCAGCATTCAATATTCCACATTCTAAACAAAGAGAACCCAGGCTTACAATGTTGGCAGTGGTGTCAGACATGGTTTCAAGGTTTTAGTGAGAGGCAGCAGTCAGGTTGAAGCAGGCCTGTCCATTCACCCTTAAGTAGCATTGTTGGTCCATGGCTGGGTGGCAGATCCAGGGATCCAGGTCTAGAATCTAGGGTCAGAGCAGTGAATTTGGCTGAACATTAGAACCTTAGCCCCAGGCGCATACAGCAAGGACCAACAGAGCACCCAGGACTATGGAATCAAGCTTTGCATGTCAGGGGCTATCAAGTTCAGGTTCATGATCTATCATGAAGGTGTTAGGACTGCTCTGTGAAATAACAGAGTGAGCCCAAGCTGGCCTCCAACTAACTGTAGGAAGCATTGGGTTACAACAACGCCCAGACCAATCGGCCTGAACCCCCCTCCCCCTGGGTTTCATTCAAATCGAAATACATTTTCTGCACAGGGGGATTGTATTCTACATTGAGAGTTGCCAAAACATGCACGAAAGCAATGGCTGGAACCAGATTCTTTGTCACTTAGACAACTAGACTCTCCGTCTTGCTTTGTTTATTGGCACCACGGATGTCCGAGGGTAATGGGCATTTTACTTCAAGAACTCGGTGCTTAAATTAGGTTTCCGTCACATGTCAGGGTCTGTGTTTGTTTGTCCCTTTATATGTTGATCACAACTTGATCATGTGATGCATGTTGATCCTCAACTTGACCACCCCCAGGTCGCGTCTTGCTGAAGCGATCCAACACCTTGTGTACAGCCTTCATGGGCGTTGTGAGGGATGAGTAGGCAGCCTTTGCGGGCGCCACTCGTCATGTTGGCACTTTGAGTGGACCAGCGATAGGTGGCAGTTGATGCCAGGCACCTTGTACACAGCCTTCGCAGGCGTGGTGAGGGATGAGTAGGCAGCTTTCGCGGGTGCCGCCCATCACACCTGGCTTGGAAGACACATCTAACTGTCATAGACCACAGGCTCTGACAAACAGGCCTGATTGATGTGTTGACGGTGACCAAAGCAGCTTGGGACCCTGCACACAGCCTTTGCAGGTGTTGCGGGGGGTGGGTAGGCAGCCTTTGCAGGCGCCGCTCATCACTCTGGGCTTGCAAAACAGGTCAAACGTCGAAGAGCACCAATGAGTGCAACAGACTCACAGACGGCCGACTCGAGCAACATGGCACCCCACACACAGCCTTTGCAGGTGTTGTGGGGGGTGGGTAGGCAGCCTTCACAGGTGCCACTCATTGTGCCAGGCTTGCAACACAGGTCAAACGTCAACAGTTGACAGGCACGAACGAGCACCACAACTTGTGGACAGCTGACTGGAGCAACTTGGCACCCTGTACACGGCCTTCGCAGGCGTTGCAGGGGATGAGCAGGCAGCCTTCGCAGGCGCCACTCATCGTGCCAGGCTTGCGAAACAGGTTGAACGTTGACAGGTGCAAAGGAGCGAAATGGACTTGCGGACAGCTGACTCATGTGACCTGGCACCCTGCACACAGCCTTCATGGGCGTTGCGGGGGGTGGGTGGGTAGCCTTCACAGACGCCACTCATCACACCAGGCATCCAAAATGGGTAGAATGCCAAGGGTCGGCAGGCAATAGCAACCGCAACTGACGCGCAGACAGTGGACTTCAGCCAACTCATACCTTGTGCACAGCTTGTGCAGGCAGCGTGAGGGATGGGCAAGCTGCCTTAGCGGGCATTGACCATCATCCCGTGTGTGCCTGCTGAGCAGAATGAGCCCTCAAACGCTCAAATACACCCAACTGACATGTGAATGACCAGCATATGGAGAACCGAGTGACAGATGTACCACCAACTCCAGCTGCCAAGCACTTAGTCATCACACTTTGCTGGCGTTGTGATGGATGAACAGGAAGCATTCGGGTGTGCCGCTTGTCATGCCCGGTGTGCTTCAGACACTAACAAGGCGTCCAGAAGCACATACACCTATCCAACAGATGCACATGAGGCTCAACCTGCATAACAACTTGAGCAGGTAGTGACAGGCTTGGCCAGCCACCTTGGCCAACGCCGCTGATCTTGAATGGTGTTTGCGATCTAGGGACACTAACAAGCAAAACTGATGGATGCACTTATGGCTCGTCCACATCCGCCTAATGCACACACGAACACATGCTGACATACCAGCAGCAAACCGAAGCCCCCTATCACTTTGCCCATAGCCATTGCTGTTGTTCTAGAGATGTCGTGCCGGAATTCGGCACGTTCCGTCTCCCTTGTAGCTCCGTCAGTTCTGCTCCGTTTGGGACCCACTGCGGATCAATCGATAGCGGCGACGTAAGGCTATCCAACGATACGCAGCGAGCCCCAAGCAGAGCAGAACTGACGGAGCTACAGGGGAGACGGAACGCACCGGAATTCCGGCACAACATCTCTATGTTGTTCATAGTGATAGTAGCTAACCCTTGCAGGCGCTGTCATTGTGCTGGCTGTGCACAGCACACAACGCAATGAAGTGAGTCTCCCGCCAAATGAGTGTATGGCCTTCTAGAGCCAAACAGTATCATAGAACGCATGTGTAAGAACCCAAATCATTTGGAGCCAAGCTTCTACTGCTAGGCCCCTTGTAAACGGCCTCTGAGGAATATGTACATTGTTGCCCGGGAAACTAATAGTGGTGCTGCGCTGTGAGTTATTCTTGATGAACATGCCGGGGGTACCACTATCACGTCACCAAGTCTGCGACACAGCTGCAATTCAGTGCACAGCAATTGTGCATTCCTTGTTAATATCTTGTCAAAGTTCATGTAAATTTCATTCAATTAATGTGAATTTCCATGCCTGAATTGAAGAGAAATGTGGTGGGAATAAGTTGAGTTATAAGAGGGATGCCCAAAGTTCCAGCAAATGTGGCCAGATCACGAAAGGGAGCAGTTTCTCATGGGTCAGGTTCTCACTATGATGAGTGAATCCCTGCTACACATGACACATGCAAGGGCGTTGAAAAATTTCCCTTGTTGCACATTCTTGGTACCCACATTCCATAGCTGTTCATCTAGTTCCAGATTACCTCTCAGAGCAAAGTTATCTGCCTTCTCTATTTTGATTTCAATTTTGATTTCTTTTTTATTATTATTGCATTTTTCTTTTCTACAACTTCGAGCAAAATAGACAATTGTAAAAATCTCTGGAATCCTGTTTCTTAAATAGACACACCAAAAACCAGGGTTGAAATGACAGGTCAATCAACCAATCAGTTATGAGCCCTGATCTTTCACTCATCAGAGATATCGGAGCTTGGAAACAATGGACTTGATTGACTGCTTCTTGATGGCGTTCCAGCTTGACTTCCTTCATCTCCCACCTCTCTCTTGTCTATGTCTGTGCTCAAGCTTTCATGCTGCAAATCAAGAGAGTCAGAGGGAACTACGGCCTACTATGATTGCTCGTACCTCAGCAGCATCATCTAGCAAACTAGCTCTAGCAGCCGTCATCCATTGCCAGGCACCACCAAGGCCACCGCTCATACCACTAATCTCATCTTCTTCCTGCCCCTCCTGCACACTATGATATCTGCAGAGCTGGTGCATGACCCAGCATGGGAACCACGGTGGGCATGCCCCCTCAAGTGGAATCCAGACAAATGGATGTAATAACTCTCTCACCCCGCCAGGACTGGTTCCCACCCAGCGATCAATAGTCCGGTTCCACACAGCTGAATACCTGGGGTCAGGGAGTTGGAGGAGGTAACATGTACGCGTGTCTGGGTCGCAGATGCATGCACACCAGATACTTCATGAGAGTTAGTCCAAGTCCAACATGTTCACTGAGATTGAGCTCAAAACTCACGCTACAGTCCATCCATTGTACTCCATCTCTGTGTAATCGAGTGCCAGGGGCCATCGCACATGGATGCAAGTGTACTTGGTTTCCATCTGCCAAGCGCCAGTCCCTATATGGTTGGGAAGGGGGGACCACCCCAATAATGCAATTGCTGAGAGATCATTCCCAGTCTCCAAGGGTGATATGTGGGCAATCATGTCGAAGGCAGCCCATTGATTACCATCGAGAGATCCCAATTCCACCATGATAAAAGTACCACAATTCACAAAACAAAAATTGTTTGCTGTACGCAACACCTCTGTTGACTCTCTGAGAATCACATTCAAAAAGGCATGTACAAAAATTCCAACATACCAGGAGGATCAGCTAGTTCATCCGCAGGGCTCCTTCTTGACTCATGCTGAAACTGGCCTCGCCACAACTCCTCAAAGCTCTCTTGCTTGTTGGACCACACAGTGGGCGGTCCTTGCGCTGCTGCTGGTCGAGAGGGCTTACGTGACCTTTGTGGAGGCATGTATATGAACAATTTGATTTTGTTGCGGGGGAGGGGTGAGATCACACAGATTTGAGAAAAGGCAAGCCATTGCCCTTTCTGAAGCCCTGTTATATTCTCACGCTCCTTTGTTTGACACCCATGTTTTGATGTGTGTTTCTGTTTGGATCTGTATATGCACAGGCAAATCACCTATGGACCCCAGCATCAGTTTGCCACAGTTGCTAAGATTGGATTCAGGGAGAACCAGTTTGCAATCAGGTGATGTGCCTGTATGCCCATACCTGGGTCTCAATGTCGGCTGTCTATGCTTTGCAACACAAGGGTTGACCATATGTGGCACCAGAATGTCAGATACTTGCTTGACACGTGGTTTCTAACAGTCAAACTTGCAGCACGTGAGCTAGTGAGGGAATGTTTTTTCAAAGGCACCTTTTGTCAGCAAGGGCATATAAGAACAGCTGCAGCTGCATCACTTTTGCCATGTCCAATATGCCCCCAACCTCAGCATTGACCTCAACCACAACCGGAACTCCTGTGGTCCCTTCACTTTGTACATGTGCCACTTGTATGTCTCAACCAGCCCCAAACCTTGATTTAGGTGAGTTGCGTAGGTCTAATTCAGCCACACTGCTTCACAGATGAATCCCATCTCAGTCCACACGCATCATCCTGTGCCTGCTCATGCGCGAGTGCTCTTTCAGAGCCAAAATAGCGCAGATGTAGGTGTAGACTTCATTGGTCAAAGTTGTGCTGACATGGCTCAATCACAGATGGCTTGTGCACCAGGAGACAAGGATACGACTGTGAATGATCTAGGTGCATTCTCCCTTTTGCCCTCTTTGTTTGGGTCCAAACTGCACATCCGATCACTGAACCTTATTGCCACAGCGGCTGGAATTGAACTCAGATGTAATACATGGGATGAATAGATTCACTTTTGCTGCCTGATTGTCATCATGAGAAGATTGCAACACGTGTTGTGATCGGACCCTGAGACCTTGAGACGAAATATAAAAGGCCGTTTGCACTGGCTGGGACCTGGCGTCCTCTGCAATGCTGGCTGTGGACACTGACGACAAATGGGCTGATGAGCCTAATTGCACTCATGGTGCTTCCCAAGGCACACTGGTAGCAGGCAAGGAGCATGATGCTTCCATGTCTGAAGATGAACTTACTAATATATCTTTCTTTAGTGCCCGATCCAGGTCCATCCCTGGCAGAGCTACTAGCTGCAGCCGCGTCCTCATCATCAGTGATGACAGGTGGGAGGCCAACGAAAGTACATAAATTAACAATGTGATCATTGGCCGCCACTAAACAAACATGGTTTGCAGGTGAAAAGGCAAGAGCCCAAAGCTGACACGCAGGACAGTGCAAGTGCGAGTGAGAAGCAGGCTCAGAGAAAGCAAAAATAGCTTGTTCTCCACAGCAGAAGGGGGGGGGGCAGCATTTCAGATAACCACTTGTAGCACGTTCACAAATTTATTATTCCATCCTAATCATGAGTATACCAGTGTGTCGATTCAAAACCAGGACATATATTAGATGAATTCTGGTAAGTGATAGGTTACTGCAATCGAGTATTCCTTGACCTTGATAGGCCAGTCAGAACAGGTGGATTCGGTCCAAGTTCGCCAAGCACTGAAAGTGACAATATGCCAGGTCATGCATGTCATGACCCCACTGTAGCAATATCTGCATGAATAACACAGATTGATATATGATATACATACAGCTCTTGTAATATCACAGATTGCACTCACCTCAGCTATTCCAAGGTTGCATGTGTATGTTATAAGTACAAGAAGAGTGTGATCACCAATCGTATATGCGACCATCATGCCCCCTTGTCTGGCTATAGGCAAAAACAAAGCCAAAAGTGGGTATGTGAGCTATATTAAAGGTATGGATACATGTAATGCACTGAGTTATACTGTTGTATGGATGGCTGGCCAGTGGTTGGCCTCAAACTGCTCACTCAAATACTGTGTCCATTGAATCCCAGTGAACCACCCCACTGGAGCCAAATTGAATGACTAGGTTGACTGAGCCAAGCTTCTCAGATGCACTGCAGTTATTCACCCCTGAACAATACCTGCCACCATGGCTGCTACAACACCCATGCAAAGAGTTCATAGCTGCAAGTAATGAATTATCTGTGAGTAAGTAGGCCAGGAGAGCATGGTTGACTCGACACAAGGTGTAGAATAGGGGCTTGCAGGTTTTGTTGCCCTTAAGCTTGCGCCTGTCAGTGGCCTCCAAGCTAATCAGCTTTTTATCCACAATTTTGGCATTTAGGTAACTTGGGAGATCTGTGTAGGGCATTCTGTCGCATATCACAGCTTCTGTAATATCTGATCTGGGAGAGGGGAATCTGGGTAAAACATATGATTTATGTCTGCATCCAAAGGGTGACTCAGTGATTGCAAGTTACAGTTTACTTTGGACTTGGATATGCTTACAGGATCCTGTCCAATGTGCAGGCGAACATCCCTGTACAAGGTTATTGATATAATACTGCCCCGGACATGAAGATATGAGAGGCATGACCTTGCAAATAAACCAGGTAAGCAAGCATCATCCCACAGAAGAGTTGGATCTGGTAGGAAACACCTACAAGCATGAATCATGACCTCAAAGCATCTGAGAGACTAGAGGTTTGAAATCAAGTTCCATGCGAGCCGAACAGCTATTTCACACTCACAAACTGAATTTTCCTGTCGACTGAATATAGCCATGTCTTCTTGCAACCCCAAGGCCCATGATTTCACAACTTGATTCAGAAATCATGGGCCATACTTTCACACATGAGAACAACAATTGCAAGACAGCATTGAAATTGATGAAGGTAAGACATGCTGCTGTGGTGAACAACTCAAACCAGAGAGCGTATACTCCTTGATACATGCTGGTATTCTTACATATTTGTTACAGATTGTAGTGTTCTCCTCCCCCTGGCCAGTTTCCTTGTACATCAAATAGGTTCAAAACACATATTGCCTGTCTTAGGATGCAAAAACCATCACCAAGCAAGGGAATTTCTCAGTCTGCAGTGTGTTTGTTTCCCTCTGTTTCTCATGTATTCTCATGATAAACGTGAGCTGAAATGAAACAGCAGGTGTTGTGTTGGTGTAATAGCATGTAATGAAAGGTGTTGATCCATAATGATCCCATTATGCTAGTGCAGTTTGGCACAATGTCCCCAACAATACAACCCCGTTTCCATTGCCCCCCTTTACACCCAATTAAACTGTGTTACCCCCAGTGGATTTTGATGAGTTTCTGACACTGTGTTTTCTGTACATGCAGTAATGGCACTCTACACCTAGGTGAGCTGCCTCCAGGCTCTTGCTTGGGCTTGCTTCATGCCTTGACCAGTTCTAGCTGTTCCTATATCCCCAGTGCAGGGTGATAGCCAGCCATTTGTCTTATGGACAGGCCGTGACCGCACTATGGCTCTTTGGAGACTGTTAGTGCTGTAGAAAAAATTAAACATTGCCATTGTCATCATCATAATTTTGAGAATTTGAGGCTCTTGAAGATGTGGAGGAACAATTTGCCAGATTCTTGCAGCAGAGGTAGGAATCCAGTGCTGTTCCCCAAATCACTCAGCTGCAGATATAGCAGGATGCTGGTATACAGGGGTAACCCAGATTTTCCCATACCCTGCCACATTTATTGTGGCAGTAGGGAAACTGTACATATAGCTGACTTTGATTGGAATGCAAGGAATAGTGTAATGCACTAACATATTTGAGCTTCCAAATGGTATTTTACATGTGTGTGGGTTTCATGTTGTTGACTTGTGGCAGGCAATTGGTAAGTTGCCTGAATGCCAGAAAGGGGGAAAGAATAACAAAACTCACCATAACCATGTGCTTTGTCACTAATAAAAGGCAAGAACTGACTATTCTATGCATCAAAAGCACTTTCACCACTCTTCAATCATTTCAGGTGCTGGTGGCTTCAAGGTCTCCTGAAGATAACCTTTCTCCCCTTGAAGCATTGTGTGTCTTCTCTTAGCTGTGGCCTCAGGCCAACATGCCTCAAGTACAGATTCTATGAGTTGTTCTATTCCATGTGGCATTCAATCTTGTCCCCTGATCCTGTTTTAGTGTACACCCCAGAAGAACTGTCTGTATTGTCTTGTATGTAGCATATGAGCACACTGCCGATTTGATACCCATAGTGACACTACTTGGTATGCAATATATGTGGGCAGCCAAGGGATTGGATGCAGCCAAAACTTTTGTTGCTGCATATTATCATTCCTAAGCAATGATGGAACATAATTCAAAGAATTGTTGCATTTTGCTGGACATCATCAGCAATACACGTGATCTACCATGCACCACATGGTAGATCACATGATCAGATGCTTGACGGTGATGGCCACATTGAAAGCCCATTAATGACTTCTGTCATGATTTTCTATGCAGGATCCAACAGTTAATGTAATTTGACAAGCAAGCACTGATCTATAGCAATACTGAAAATTTGTCCACTGGGTGTTGACCTTACCAGCGACACACGTGACCTACTGTGCGCCGCACGGTAGATCACGTGACATGACACCCTACAGTGACGGCAACATTGAATGCCAACTAATCAACTTTGGCCATGTTGTTGCAGATGGGATACAGCACATGATTCAACTTACTGAGAGAGAACTGATTTGTAGTATTTCTTATACTTTGTTTACTGGGTGGTGACCTAACAACACCTGCAACACACATGACCTACTGTGCGCTGCACAGTAGATCACATGACTAGCCACTTGACATCGACAATAAAAGTTACTAACACTCAACATGTGTGGGCCTTGAAGGTCTTGTATTGTGCTAGGTTCAATGTCTTCTTACACTTGTTGTGTAAGTGCTGTTGCAAAATTTGAAAAAAATTTGTCCACCAAGGTGAGGACTCCCTGGTTACATGTGATCTACCGTGCACCGCACAGTAGATCATGTGATCAGACACAAGACCACAGGAGAGACATTGGCTGTCCACACAGTAAACATTTGCCATCATGTTGTTCCTCCTTACATAGGATGTGTTCATTAATTCATTGAGCCCCTTGTGCACACACATTTGATCTGTCTACTTGGTGCAGACTCCAGTTCATAGTTGATTCCATGTGGCAATGAGACAGCTCCAATTGGGCTGAAAATTTGTGGCTAGGTGCGTATGTGTGATGTCTATGTGCTGGCAAAATTGCAGCCCAATCCAATCATAGGCCCTTGAGATATTCGAAAATTTCCACAGATTTTCAACTGATTTCCTCTCTATAACCGAAAGCCTTCTCCCTTCTCAAGGTCAGCAGTAAGCCTCTGTACATGACAGACAAGTGCGTTTGTTGCTGTTGCTTCATTGGCATATTGAGCAATATGGTAAACTATGTTGCTCTGTTGGGTACCCTCCTGTACAGTTTGCCATGTTGGGAGCCCAACTTGCTCTGCAACTTTGGATTCGAGATGTGGCAGGATGGTGGCTGAAAGAGCAACCAGTGGTACACCCTTCCCTGTGAGGTACTTCAGCCTCCCCATGACTGGTCTGTAGCTCTCGGATGTGACTGTAAGGTGGGCTTCATCAAGCACAATACGATTCAGTCTTGCTTGTGAAATTTGAGCATCAAGCCACTGTCGGAATGCTTGGTTGTTTGCCATGCACTCAGCAGAGACAGCTACCACTCCATCATCTTGATTTTCCTCGCTCCATTTAGAGAACTGAACTGTTCGCCCTGCCCAGTGGCCTGAGGCATTCAGTGCTAGCTGGCATTGCATTGAGGCCTGCAGCTGGTCAGACATGATGGCACATAGTGGGAACATGACAAGGGTGATCCCAGGCTCAATGTAGGGTAAGGATCCAAAAAGGAAAGACTTGCCTGTGCTGGTAGGCAGATTGATGAGCAGGGATGAACAACGTTGGAGAACCAAGGCTATAGACTTTCCCTGTCCAATGGAAGACCATGTTGCTGCTTGATTACCAGTGTAAAGTCGCAACAGAGCAAGATGCTTGGGGAGCACAGGGGCTGCATTGTGCTGTGAAGGTCCTTGATGTGGCTTTGCAACTGGGCCTATTGCCTCTTGTCCATCAAGCCTGTCCATGATTACCTCTGCAACACAACGTGCAAATGGCTCCTGAATGTTTTCAAGCTTGGCATCCATGGAAGCAACAAGTGAATCTTGGTTGATGGCAGTGCATGAATGAGTCTCTTGCTGATTGCCAACTGCCTTGCGGAGCCCTGGAAGCCTCCTTAACTCAGTTGGTGTAAGGAGGGCTTGGAAGATCTGGTAGAGCATCTCAAATGAGCAAAAGAGATATTTGAGCAAGTTGTTGTCAGCCAGGATGTGAAGCTGTGCAATATCTACAGCATAGTGTGCTGAAACAGTCTTGCTGGTGTGGCCTCCAGAGGTGTCCATGGCAGACATCATCATGTCCCAGAGTGTGCTGGCACCTGGGACTCGTTTCTTCTGGACTGCAGTTAGGATATGGCGCAGGGTTTGGATGCCAACATCTATGCCCATCATATCCTCAAAGAACTGTTGGATTAGGATGGAGAGCCTGGACAAGCTCATCTCCACTCCAGCAATGGCAAAGGCTGATGTCTCTTGGACAACCTGATGTTCTTGTAGAGATGTCGTGCCGGAATTCCGGCGCGTTCCGTCTCCCTTGTAGCTCCGTCAGTTCTGCTCCGTTTGGGACCCACTGCGGATCAATCGATAGCGGCGACGTAAGGCTATCCAACGATACGCAGCGAGCCCCAAGCAGAGCAGAACTGACGGAGCTACAGGGGAGACAGAACGCGCCGGAATTCCGGCACAACATCTCTATGTTCATGATCATGGAACCGCTGAGTTAAATGCCCTGCGATTGGACGAGCCAAGCCATAGAGGATGAGGAACAACTGGCCTACTTGCCAGGGAAGAGCATGAGCTATAGGCCGATCATGCCCTGTGTTGCTCGAGTTCTTGCCATACATGAGCACTTTGGTGATGACTCCAGGAGAGGGACAA